>ML385792.1:28458-70680 GCA_005239525.1 Nicotiana knightiana | reverse complement strand
GGGAGTGATGTTTTTCAAACAACTACCTAAATATGCACTCTCTCTCAAGTAGATACATAATAAATAGGAGCAACTTATTGAGGGCCCTTCAATCAACTACAACAAGAACGTAGTTGAACAAATAGAGATTAATCAACCAATCAAAACTATATTAATATCACAATAAGTTCAACCCCCAACGGGTTCCACCAAACCCCTAGATTAAGAAACTTAGCTACTCATATTCAGAAGAATCAATTCTAAAATAACTTGCATAATTGAACTACAAAATAATGAATAAAAGCTATAAAAATCAATGTTTGCTTCACTGAGTAGTAATCCACAAGTTTTTCTTCACTTTAGTGGCTTCATCCTCTTCAAGTTGTGTTTTTGGGTCTATTTATATGTTTGGGATAAACCCTAAACATGTAGGAGACTTCTATTCCAACCGGGAAACACTTAAAACTCTTTAAAACTCGGAATTGACCGGATCTCGGGACCCAGGCGTTTGGGCTCAAACGCCCCCTTAATGCCAGGCAGACCTGGCTTTAGGGCTCTAACACCCCACTAACGCCAGGCTGACCCTGGATTTAGGGGCCAAACGCCCCACTAACGCCCGGGTTGGCCTGGCTTTAAGGCCAAAATGCCCGGCTATAGCCCGGGTCACTCCTTTTCGACTCTTGATCGTATTTTCGACGTTCATGCATCCATTTAGCTCGGTTTCCATCTCCAATGCACCTACACATGAAATAAACTCCATTATGCATATAAAAAGTGTATTTTTATCATTAACGCACATAAAATGTAAGGCATAAGGCATATAACATGTTAAACCATGAATTCTAGCCACGCATTACTACTGAACTTTGTCTCAATATTGAAGAACATGGGAGACAAGGTTAAGTGGCCCAAAGAGATACGGTCAAATACAAGTAGAAGAAACCCAAATCACTGGTGTGAATTTCACAACGACCATTGGCACAAAACTGCAGATTGTAGAATTTTACAAGGTGAAGTGGAAAATTTGTTAAAACAAGGCTATTTAACAGAATTGTTTAGTGATAAAGGTAAACAGGAATATATGAGGAACATGCAGGAGCCCCCAAAGCCTCCTTCTCCAAAAAGAACCGTGAACGTAATACACGGGGGCGAAGAAGTAAACGGAGTGATTTTCAAAATAACCACAAAGTTCACAATCACACACGGGAAACGTGCTCGAGGAGGAGACAATATAACCTTCGATGATGCAGATAGAAGCGGATTAATGCTTCCACATAATGATGCTCTGGTAATATCTTTACTTATTCATGACACTAACGTAAAAAGAGTGTTGATTGATCCAGGCAGTTTAGTCAATATCATTTTGCTAAGAGTCGTGGAAGAAATACTACTGGGGAATCAAGTAATCCCATAAGCAAGATCCATATCAGGGTTTGATAATTCTATGGTTTTAACAATAGGAGAAATTGAGCTTAGCACTTATGTTGAGGGGGTGATAAAAAAATCTAGGTTCCAAGTCATCGATACTCACATGGCTTATAACATGATCATTGGAAGGCCATGGATCCACGACATGAAAATGATACCCTGCACGTTGCATCAGGTAATTAAATTTCCCTCTGAATGGGGGATTCAACAAATCAAAGGAGATCAACAGACTGCAAAAAGTATAAATTCTTTGGTACACTACAACAAGAAAATAGAGGTGGAAGAATTACGGGATAAGGAAATATCCTAAGCAGGTAACACCGCCCAAATGGGCATGGAAGAAATTACTGCCCAAATAGGTACGGAAGATATTATTGCTGAAACAGGTACGAAAGAAAATACTTACGAGAAGAAGATTCAAGTTACCACAGAAGGTGTACTATACCACACATATGCGGATTCCAGACCGGACATCATTCATGAACCGGAGGAAGATGATCACATCAAAACAACTACGGAGGAGCTCAAAGCTGTTCCATTATCTGATCAAAAACCTAAGCAGAAAGTGTATATAGGCACGAGGCTAGGCCACACTCGAAGAGGTAAGTTAATTGATTCTTTAAAGGCTAACGCAGACTGTTTTGTGTGGCCCCACACAGATATGACAGGCATCCCACCATAAGTAATGACTCATAAACTAAATGAAGCTCTATCCTTCGTACCTATTAATCATAAGAAAAGAAAGTAATGACCATTCAAGAACCAAGTGATCGACGAAGAGGTACAGAAACTCTTAAAGATTGGTTTGATACGAGAGGTAACGTACCCTAACTGGTTAGCAAACACCGTAGTAGTACCTAAAAAGAATGGCAAGTGGAGAGTATGTGTAGATTATAATGATTTAAACAAAGCATGCCCCAAAGATTCATTCCCATTGCCTCATATAGATCAAATGATTGATGCCACTGCAGGTCATGAACTATTAAGCTTTCTAGATGCATATTCTGGTTATAAACAAATTAAAATGGATCCTTTAGACGAGGAAAAAACCTCTTTTATCACTAATATGGGGACTTATTGTTATAAAGTCATGCCTTTTGGCCTATAAAACGCTGGAGCCACCTATCAAAGGCTAGTGATCAAGATGTTCCAACATCTGGGAAAAAAGATGGATGTTCACATTGATGACATATTGGTAAAATCAGTCCACGCACATGACCATTTCCAGCACCTCTCTACTGCTTTTGATATTTTATGCAAGTATAATAAGAAGTTAAATCCAGAGAAATGCGCTTTTGAAGTGCAATCGGGCAAATTTTTGGGTTTCTTTGTATCAAATAGAGGAATAGAGTTCTCAAAAAGCAGAATCAGTTCAAATTGATTGAAGAATATCAGCAAGCCTTCAAGAACCTGAAGATTTATCTATCGAAACCACCACTGCTTTCAAAGCCAAAAGAAGGGGAAAGATTGTACATCTACCTGGCTGTCATAGAAATTGCTATAAGTGCAGTATTGGTAAGAGAAGAAAAAGGTACAATCACCAATCTATTATGTAAGTAAAACTTTGCTAGATGCTGAGACTAGATATCCACATCTGGAAAAGTTAGCCTTAGCTTTAATAATGGCATCTAGAAAATTACAACCCTATTTTCAATGCCACCCAATCACTGTTGTGACCTCATATCCTTTAAGAAATATTCTTCATAAACAAGAATTGTCAGGAAGATTAGTCAAGTGGGCCATAGAATTAAGTGAGCATGAGAAAATCTATCCGCCTAAGACGGCAATTAAGTCTCAAATACTAGCTGATTTTGTTGTTGACTTTAGTAATAGCATTGTATCTGAAGTAGAAAAATAGTTACAACTCTTTAACGATGTTAATCTAGGCCTATGGATCTTGTTCACCGATGGTTCTTCAAATAAAAAAAGGCACCGGCTTAGGCATACTCTTGATATCACCCACAGGTGAAAAGACACGACAAGCTATAAAGTGTTATCCTATCACTAACAATGAAGCAGAGTACGAAGTTGTTATTGCAGGGCTTGAACTTGAACGGGAGCTCTTAATCGAGCAAATTGTGATCAACAATGACTCCCAACTGGTAGTAAATCAGATACATGGGACTTACATCGCTCGAGAGACTAGAATGCAACAGTATCTTGAAAAAGCACGAGAGCTCATGAGACAATTCAAAATATGGAAGGTAGTGCAAATCCTAGAGAGGAAAATGCAGAGGCAGGTGCATTATCTAACCTCGCAGCAGTCACGGAAGTAACGAACAAAGACAATACAATTGTCATTCAAGTATTTCATTCAATAATAGACCAGGACAGGAATGAGGTAACTTTCAACAACCTATCCTGGGACTGGAGAAACGAAATTCTAATTTTTTGCAGAATGGCACAGTACCTGAAGACAGGAAAGCGGCTCAAGCACTACGCCACAAAGCTGCACGGTACTACCTTATTCGCAACTTACTTTATCTCAAGATGCTCGGAGGACCCCTAGCTAAATGCCTTGGACCTAACCAAACGGAATTTTTGATGAAAGAAGTCCACGAAGGACACTGTGGAAATCACTCAGGGGCAAGACGCCTTAGTGAAAACACTAATCAGATCCGGATACTATTGGCCTAAGATGGAAGAAGAAGTCGAGAACTTCGTATCCAAATGTGATAGATGCCAAAGTTTTGCCAATAACATGCATCGACCAACGGAATTATTACATCCAATAATATCCCCATGGACTTTCATGAAATGGGGTATGGACATAGTAGGACCTCTTCCCACAACTAAATGATAGGTACAGTTTTTACTCGTACTAACCGACTATTTTACAAAATGGGTAGAGGAAGAAGCGTTCAAACAAGTGCGAGAAAAAGAAGTTAAAAACTTCTTATGGCAAAACATAATATGCCACTTTGGAATACCAAAGAAAATCGTGTGTGATAATGGCCCACAATTCATAGGCTCACAAATCACAGAATTCTTCAAAAGTTGGCAAATCAAGCGGATCACTTCAACGCCGTACCACCCTGTGGCTAATGGTCAAGTTGAGTCAACGAATAAGGTCATCATCAACAATCTAAAGAAGCAGCTGGATAAAGCCAAAGGAAACTGGCCTAATGAGTTACTAGCGGTGCTATAGGCATACAGAACAACTTTAAAAATAGGCACGGGAGAAACTCCGTTTGCACTTGCTTATGGCTCAGAAGCCTTAATACCTGTGGAGATTGGCGAACCAAGTATAAGATTCTCGACAACCATGGAAGGTAAAAACGGCGACGAATTAAGGACCAACCTGGACCTGCTCGAACCACAGAGAGAAGCAGCATTGATACGAATGGAAGCTCAAAAACAAATCATAGAGCATTATTACAACCGTAAAGCTCATCTCAAGTACTATAAAATTGGGGACTTCGTCCTCAAAAAAATCTTTCAATCAACAAATGAAGCAGGTGCAGGAAAGCTAAATCCAAACTGGGAAGGACCTTACAAAATCCGAGGTATAGTTGGGAAAGGAGCCTATGAGTTGGAAGTTATGGACGGCAGAGTTCTACTAACAAGCTGGAATACCATCAATCTAAAGAAGTATTACTTCTAAAAGGAAAAGAATACCCCCATCAGGTATCACACGTTCGATTTCATTTTGAACATTTAAAAATTTTACTAACTTTTTTAGATGATAGGCACAAATCTAACCCATTACCAGATGATGATATTAGACCTGCAAAGACGCGAGGAAATAACACAATTCCCGGTCTAGAGTTACACTTTCTGATGGACGTTTTAAAAGGGTTAAGCAGTCAAAACTATATACCTTCGAGTCCGGAATGTTTTTCCTTTTCAGGAAAAGGACCACAAGGAAGGAATAATCAAGTGCTCGAGATTTCATTCTTCAAAGCTCAAAAACTTGGGCGACTATACAATATGGAAGGCTAAGACGAAGCAAAGAAGACTATCAGAAAGTCAAAAGCTCGAGCCAAAAGACCCATCTACCCAATGAGCCATCCAAATACAAAGCCTAATACAAAAAATAAAAACCTTCGAACATATTCAGGTTGAAAGGCAAAATATTAGTCACGAGAAAGAATGTACATCTTTTCAAAACTGTTGTAACAAAAACAGTTAGGGGTAAAAGATCATCACCAATATACTCATTCAAAAAACTATTTTCGACTAAAACAGTTATGGATGAAAGATCTAAATCCTTGTATTTGTTCAAGAAACTGTTATCAAATAAAAACAGTTACGAATAAGAAAACATTTACCTCGTACTTATTAGAAAACTGTTTCCAAAACAGTTGCGGGTAAAAACCCCAATCTTTATAAAAATTGTTACTAGTAAAAAACAGTCATTTCCTTGTATTAATATCGAAAAACTGTTACCTATGAAAAACAGTTACGAAANNNNGGAAGGGAAGATTTTCTTCACCCACTAAACCAGCAGTGGGTACAACAACATACCGGAGGTACCAACTCCTATCTTTATCGTCTCCAGGGGTTACCAACACTCTTTTGCTTCTAGTAGTCAGAGTAAAAACCCCTTCACGAAATAAGGTAGGAGAGTAGAGGTAAATAAGATGGTTGAAGGTAAAAGGAACCGAGGCTAAAGAAGCCAAACTCCTAAGGCATGCGACAACTCGCCAGACAAGCGGGCCAACTTGTCCTAAGCAGATATTGAAAAAAACGGCAAAACTCAATTATAACTGGGTCAATGGGGAGGGGGGGTATAAACCCTAAAGTGAAAGGGTACATATAAATAAAAGAATATCCTATTTTGTAAGACGTTATTCTTTGATTACTATTTGGAATATAGACAGGAAAATCAGATTTCCAAAAGCACTCCCTATGAACAAGGGAAATCTGACCCTCAGTTATAAGGGTTGGATATTTTTCTACACTATCAATAGAAGAAGATTGATCTACAAGAACTTGAGTATCCCTAGCAAAAACAAACTCAGCAGGGATAATTTCATCGACTCCAGGTTCATGAAGGCGTTCGCCTTTACCCCTAGACGAAGACCAAGAAACCCTAAATCTCAGAGAAACTGGATAGTGGAAGGAGGAGGTACTATATGAGAAGAATAAGAGCCCCTCGAAGGAGTGGATCCTAGACTTCTAAGTCTACCACTCCTCCGACTCCTAGTCGGAGTAGAAGATGGCGCTAAGCTTTCAATGTCTATTACTCTTTGAGGTTGGTTTGAAGAAGACATGTTTACAAAGGCCAAGAAGAAAATTCTTTACAAAAGACAAAGTTAGAAAAGCGTTTCGTGGAAGCAAAGAAAATAAAACATGTATTTATACTTGAAGACAACTGTCAAACATGATGAAAAAGGAAAATAATGATGAAAAGTCATAATTCAATATGTCACTTCAGGACCAACCTCAAACCAACCAAACTCTTTGAGGTTGGTTTGAAGAAGACATGTTTACGAAGGCCAAGAAGAAAATTCTTTACAAAAGACAAAGTTAGAAAAGCGTTTCGTGGAAGCAAAGAAAAGAAAACATGTATTTATACTTGAAGACAACCGTCAAACATGATGAAAAAGGAAAATAATGATGAAAAGTCATAATTGAATATGTCACTTCAGGACTGGCACAGCCGCAAAAAGCCCTAAAAGGTGCTGAGTAAATGCAGAACCAATTCAAAAAGGACACGTTGTATGAGCATTAAATGAAAGTGACAAACGACGCTAATGGTGCAGAGAAGGGATACAATGATTCAAGGAAAAGCGGCAGAAAAATATTTCCGCCATAAATGAATATCCACTTACCAAATATTAATCGTTAAATATATGGTAAGTGGGGGGGACTATCTGTATTGGTAAAAAAGAGTTTCATACGTAAGCCAGCTTTTGACAACTAAGCCAGTCACGTGGACACAGAAAAATGCAACAGCTGGACGTAACTCTTTGAAAAGATACAGTACAAAGAGACACGGTTCAGCAAACTCGCAGACTTATCAGCCACGGGAAATTGAACTTGATCAAAATGGGAGAGAAGCACGGTCAGAATGAATCTAGACAAAGCTACAGGAAGATTCAAGGACATATAATTGGCTACTCGAACGGTATGTAACCGAACCCCAATTACCGTTATCCTTTGTAACGCCTCATTAATATCGTAATTAATCATTAATGAGTAACCATAACAAGAGTCGTACGTTATAAGAATCTCCTATATAAGAGAGGGGATTACAACTTGTAAACGCATCTGATTCTCGAATACAATCAACTTCGATCTTTTATTTCTGCAATATTGTCTATTATTCATTTTTCTCCATTATCTTGATTATCAGTAACCCGTATTTATCTTAAAAATAAGCTTTAGTTAAATGGTCTAATTCTTTGGTTAAACATACATGTGTCAACAAAATGTGAATGAATGGATGATGTGGCTGTACAAAATATTAACTTAAATCCATGTCAGCAGCAACTGAACAACACGCACCTTTACAAGTGATTATTAGTAGCCATTTTTTCATGTAAAGGTGTTCAAATGGGAAACCTGAGAGTTCATATATCGGCTTTACAAACCGATGCAAGTTTAAGTGGCCAGAAAGTCATTTCGCCTAACCTTTTTGTTGATATCCGTAATAACACAACCCCTTGATTTTGGCATTTGTATTTTGCTTTACGATCAATATTAAAGGATACTAAATAAATAATGTTGTGATTTGTCTAGTTTGAGCACATTCAATCATATTATTTTTAAAAAAATAATTACTACCACATTGTTTTTCATCTCAAATTCAAATAAGTCTTATCCTTTTACATTTTTAGACAAATTTTTTTCTCTTTATTGTTCCTTGCTTATAGTTTTTGCATTATTTATTACTTAATATTGTTATCATGTAATGTGATCTTTTATTATTTCAAAGTATGATTTTTCTTATCATAATTTTTTAAGAAAAAAGTCTTATCTCAAATTTTTACAACATAGTTCCACTATCATTCTTTTTTAGATAATGTTTCTAAAAATAAAAAATTATAAAATGGAAGAAAACAAATCATGTGGTTAGTAAATTTATTAAAATAGAAATTCTAATTTTTTAAGTTTAGAAATATATTTACAATAAAAATAGGAGTCAATCTGAATTGATTTACAACTTTAAATTAAATTGATTTGCTTTAATTCTTTTTATTAATTGTCTAAATATTTTTAGATTTTGTCCTAAAAGTACCAAGTTATATTTTTTTTCCAGTAAGCCACTTAGCTTAATATTGACTAGTTTCTTTTTAATATAATATAAATATAGATATTTATATCCTCTCACTATTTAAATGTAAATTTAAGCATACATATAAGAAGCTGAATTAGTTATACTTTATATATATTCCTTCGCGTAGTAATCCATTTGCCATCTTTCCGAGTGGTTAGATTTGTTCTTACCCCAAAAATTAATTCTTGTTAGAATCATTAGTTTAGATATTTTAATTATATAAAAAATATTTACTTACGTATAAGATATTCATTTGCTTAATTTTTCAATATTAATAAGAGTTCATTATTTTTGTTATTAAAATATTTGTAATGATTATTTAATTTTTTTTGTACCTTATAAATAATTTTGTTTACCCTAAAATTCGGATAACATTTAAACTTACATTGTGGTTCAGTAAATGGTAAAGCAATTCTGACGAACAGTAAGTGAAATGGCAAGAAAGTAACGAGCGTATATATTTTTATCAATGAATAATGATGCCTACAAATGAATGAAATTCCTCTTTATATAATAGAGGATTCCTGAATAAGGTACACTTCCAATTATAGCTGGAAATCATATTAACAGTTGATTAACTACCATCGATAGATCCGTCCCGAGATTTACGCCATGATCCTCGACCAATCGTGGATATCTCGATCTTTCCGTTATAAAGCTATGTCGATGTTATTCGAAGTCTGTCCCTTTCTAGCCTCAATTGATATCAACCTCGATCCGAAAATAGGCTTCAATTTCGGACTCGACGTGCTAGCTCTTTGACGTGCCATTCCTATCTCAACCGAATAGTGAAATCGGATAGCCCCCATTTCTACCGTATATAGATAGTCCTCTCGTTTCTTAGAGTAAAATGATAAGAAACGACTTGAGCCTCGATTTTCGGAAGACCTCAATAGTGATGTCATCCTTGTGACGTAAGCGACAAAGGTGAGCGAAACGTCCCGTCGGTACAGTTCCCTAAACCATTAGTTCTTGTCAGTGGACGGTCAGCCACTAGCGCCACAAAACCATCGCCGTAACTCTATAAATATAGACTCTTTTGTTGAATAAAACTTTTACTTTTACCATCACCAAATTTTCTATGTCTCTTAAACTCTCTCAATCTCTTCTCTTTCAGCACCCGTTGAGTTAGCTTTGTTAGTCCCAAAATATCAAGTTCCACCCCTTTCCGCCTCTTTCTACCTAAATCCATGGAGAAAGCCTCCAAAACTGTTTCTCAAAAGGAGAAAGCTTTCTCCTCTTCTTCCCGGTCGGCCGGTGACAATACGCCGGTGGAACCGCCCCCTCATGAGTATGTTCCAAACCCTTGTGTCTTAAAAACCGACTTCAAGGTCGAGAACCCTGCATTGGTCCCTGGCCGATGTGAGCATGTGTCGAGATATATCTGCTTGATAACAGCGGGCTATCTCGAGGACGTGAAGAGGGATTGTAACTAGGGGCCGAGGTCATGGTACAGATCTCTGCTCCTGAAGAGAGTATTACCACTCATGTGGAGGGGTTTCTAACTGTTTACACTTATCCCTTCACATTAGGTCCTCTCAACCTAGTTATCATCAACTTCTGTAAGAGGTACCAGGTCACCCTCGGCCAAGTTCACCCCTCTTTATGGCGAATCGTTATCATGCTCCGATTTTTTTCCAGCAAAGTCGAGGGGTTGCCGTTCACCCTCAGCCATCTCATGCGACTATATCGACCCTGACTCTTTCGAAGTTTGATCAAGCTCTAACTCCGAGCAACAAAGGCTTTGTCCTCAAGCGTCTATGAGGACAAGGCTCGGGGTTGAATGAACTAGTTCGTATGGTGAGGACCTGCGATCTCATCCTAAAGGATAAACTGGCATTCCCCGAGAAGTGGAACCCCGAGCGTAAGTAACATCTCACCTATTAGTTTTCATATTCCCGTTCCTTGATTTACATAATACCTTTGTTTGTCATGAAACAATTGTCTGGATGCCTCGAGCGGCTGACCTCGAGGACTGGGTACGTCAGTTGGCCTTAACTTTCTCCTATGCCGAGCATTGCTGGCGTGACTTGGCAAATGGAAAATGGGAGTCAAAAAATCACGGTGAGTGTTTCTCCTCTTGTTTCCGAGGTACTACTCATGCTCCTTTTTCTCGCCAAATTTCCTTTTGTGTAGGCCAGAACAAGGACGCGATCTTGGATCCTCCGAGTGGTGAGGAAGAGATTATATCCCTGATTACGAAACCGGGGAAAGAATACAAGAGGAAGAGGGTCTCAGAGTCTGAGGACCCCAAATCTAAAAAGGCTCCAACTCGAAGACGCAGGGGAAATGTCGTCCCTCTGGTTGTAGAGTCGGTCCAAAAGCTGAGGGAAGAAGAAGAGGAAGATGAGGGCGATGATTTGGCGCTGGTGATTCGAGTAAGGAAGCCCGCCGAGGCCACCAAACCTTCAAAGCCGGAGGCAATTGTCGAGACCGATGAGGAGACCTTGAAGAAAGGTTCGGGCAAAGTCCCCGAATTGGCCGAGGTCAAGATTGTCCCTCGACCAGAAACAGACATACCAGAGGGAGCCGGTTCTAAGACCTCCAGGGCTGAACAGAGCGCCCTAAGTGACCTGCTCGGGGCTGTGACGAAAGTGTATTGGTAAAAAAGAGTTTCACACATAAGCTGGCTTTTGACAACTCAACCAGTTATGTGGACACAGGAGAACGCGACAGCTGGATGTGATTCTTTGAAGAGGTACGGAAATAAGAGACACGATTCAATAAACCATCGAGCTTATCAGCCACGGGAAACTCAACCTGATCAAAACAGAGAAGAGGCACGGTCAGAATGAATCTAGACAAAGCTACGGGCAGATTCAAGAACCCACAATTGATTACTCAAACGTTATGTAACCGTACCCCAATTACCGTGATCCTTTGTAACGCCTCATTAATGTCATAATTAGTCATTAATGAGCAACCATAGCAAGAGTTGTACGTTATATCAAGGAATCTCCTATATAAGGGAGGGGAATACAGCTTGTAAAGGCATCTGATTCTCGAATACAATCTACTTTGCTTTTCTATATTTCTGCAATATTGTCTATTATTCATTTTTCTCTATTTCCTTGATTATCAGTAACCCATGTCCGTCCTAGAAATAGTTTTAGACAAAGGATCTAATTCTTTGGTTAAACAAATTGTTCTGTTACCAGGAATCTGATAATCTTTGTTTGCTTTTCAAGTGGTATCCTCTGAACTATGTCGAACTCCAACGACAACAACCAGCAAAGGAATGGAACCCCAGTTCCATCGCCTTCAGGAATCCCACTTGGTTCAAGGGAACAATCCCCATAAAGATCCAATAACATCAATGGTGATAATGATCAAACTGTGGAACGAGATCGTGTAAAGCAAATGATTGCAGAGTATGTGAGCCAAGCTTTGCAAGAATTTGCGAGGGGATTACCGGCAGCATTACCTACACCACCGACGCCACCCCCCAATAATACCATCACCATGGAAAATCCTCAATCTGGGTTGGAAAACTCAGGAAGAGGAGATACTCCGAATGAATCTCTCGAAGCNTGGAGTACCACCTATCATTAAAGGCATTGATGTTGATAGGTATTCTCAACAACCTTGGAAGCCAAGTGCGGCACCCTTGCCTATACCCAAGAAGTTTAAAATGCCTGGCGTTCCCAAGTATGATGGAATAACTGACCCACGTGATCATGTGACTGCTTTCACTACTAGAGTAAAAGGCAACGATTTAAAGAAAAAAGAGATTGAATCAGTCTTTGTCAAAAAATTGGGGAAACACTCACCAAAGGAGCCCTAACCTGGTATTCTCTTCTCCTTGAAAATTCTATTGACTCTTTTGCTGAGCTTGCAGATTCATTTATAAAAGCACACTCTGGTGCACAAAAAGTTGAGAAAAGAATGGAAGACATATTCAAAATAAAACAAGGAGACACGGAACTACTCCGTGAGTTTGTAGACATGTTTCAACGAGAAAGAATACAATTACCCAGGGTGCCTAATAATTGGGCAGCCATGGCATTTGCAAGCAACCTAAACGATAATAGCTCAGAAGCCACGAGACGACTTAAGGAAAATCTAAGAGAATTCCTCGCTACAACAAGGAATGATGTATATAACATGTATAGTACTAAACTCAGAATAGAAGAAGATATCATTGCTCGTTCAAGAGATGAAGATCATTCCAGATCCAGACGTCCTGAATCAGATAGAAGATCAGGTAAACAAGGTACGATCCTTACTTAGGACCCTCAGGATGCGATATTCGTCCATGATTCAAAAACACTAGGTCGGACTATAGACCACAAGGAAGAGATGTAGTCTCATCCTCGTCTAGATCCAGAAAAGATCGAGATGAATGACCTAGAGGTAGTACTCAAATTGGGGATCATACCTTTAATGTAAGTACTACCGAACTTGTCTCAATATTTAAGAACATGGGAGACAAGGTTAAGTGGCCCAAAGAGATACGGTCAAATCCAAGTAGAAGAAACCCAGATCACTGGTGTGAATTTCACAACGACCATGGGCACAAAACTGCGGATTGCAGATTTTTACAAGGTGAAGTAGAAAATTTGTTAAAACAGGGCTATTTAATAGAATTGTTTAGTGATAAAGGTAAACAGGCATATATGAGGAACAGGTAGGAGCCCCAAAGCATCCTTCTCCAAAATGAACCGTTAACGTAATACACAGGGGTGAAGAAGTAAACAGAGTGATTTTCAAAACAACCACAAAGTTCACAATCACACATGGGAAACGTGCTCGAGGAGGAGACAATATAACCTTCGATGATGCAAATAGCAGCGGATTAATGCTTCCGCATAACGATGCTCTGGTAATATCTTTACTTATTCATGACACTAACGTAAAAAGAGTGTTGATTGATCCAGGCAGTTCAGTCAATATCATTTTTTAAAGAGTCGTGGAAGAAATGCTACTGTGGAATCAAGTAATCCCAAAAGAAAAATCCATATCAGGGTTTGATAATTCTACGGTTATAAAAATAGGAGAAATTGAGCTTAACACTTATGCTGAGAGGGTGATCAAAAGTACCAGGTTGCAAGTCATCGATACTGACATGGCTTATAACGTAATCGTAGGAAGGCCATGGATCCACGACATGAAAGCAATACCCTCCACCTTGCATCAAGTAATTAAGTTCCCTTCTAAATGTGGAATTCAGCAAATTAGAGGCGATCAGCAGACCGCAAGAAATATAAACTCTGTGGTACACTACAACAAGAAAATAGAGGTAGAAGAATCATGATATCCAAACAGGCATGGAAGAAATTACTACCCAAATAGGTACGGAAGGTATTATTGTTGAAACATGTACGAAGAAAATATTTACGAGAAGATGAATCAAGTTACCACGGAAGGTGCATTAGAACACACAAATGCAGATTCCAGACCGGACGTCATTCATGAACCGGAGGAAGATGAGCACATCAAAACAACTACGGAAGAGACTCGAAGCTGTTTCGTTGTCTGAACAAAAGCCTGAACAAAAAGTGTATATAGGCACGAGGCTGGGCCCCGGTCGAAGAGGTAAGTTAATTGATTATTTAAAGGCTAACGCAGACTGCTTTGCGTGGTCTCACTCAAATAGGACATGCATCCCACCAGAAGTGATGACTCATAAACCAAATGAAGATCTATCCTTCGTACCTGTTAAGCTGAAGAAAAGAAAGCAAGGACCATTCAAGTACCAAGTGATCGACGAAGAGGAACAAAAACTCTTTAAGATTGGTTCGATACGAGAGGTAACGTACCCTAACTGGCTAGCTAACACCGTGGTAGTACCTAAAAAGAATGGCAAATGGAGAGTATGCGTAGATTATACTGACTTAAATAAAGCATGCCCCAAAGATTCATTCCCATTACCACATATAGATCAAATGATTGATGCCACTACAGGTCATGAATTATTAAGCTTTTTAGATGCATATTCTGGTTATAATCAGATTAAAATGGATCCCTCAGATGAGGAAAAAACTTCCTTCATTACAAACAGGGGGACCTATAGTTATAAAGTTATGCATTTTGGCTTGAAAAATGCTGGAGCCACCTATCAAAGGTTAGTGACTAAAATGTTCCAAGAACATCTTGGAAAGACGATGGAAGTCTATATTGATGATATGTTGGTAAAATCAACACAAGCAGAAGACCATTGCCAGCATCTTTCTACTACTTCTGATATTTTACGCAGGTATAATATGAAGCTAAATCCAAAAAAATGCGCTTTTGGAGTGCAATCAGGTAAATTTTTGGGTTTCCTTGTATCGAACAGAGGAATAGAGTTAAATCCCGCTCGAATTAAAGCTATAAAAGAAATACCNTCTTCCGAAAAAAGTTTTAAATTCTTCTCAGTTCTCAAAAAGCAGAATCAGTTCGAATGGACTGAAGAATGTCAGCAAGCCCTCAAGAATCTGAAGATTTATCTATCGAAACCACCGCTGCTTTCAAAGCCAAAAGAAGGGGAAAGATTGTACATCTACCTGGTTGTTTCAAAAATTATTGTAAGTGCAGTATTCGTAAGAGAAGAAAAAGGTAAGCAATCATCTATCTATTATGTAAGTAAAACTTTGCTAGATGCTGAGACTAGATATCCACATCTGGAAAAGTTAGCCTTAACTTTAATAATGGCATCTAGAAAATTACGACCATATTTTCAATGCCACCTACTCACCGTTGTGATTTCATATCCTTTAAGAAATATTCTGCATAAATAGGAATTGTCAGGAAGATTAGCCAAGTTGGCCATAGAATTAAGTGAACATTAAATAATCTATCAGCCTAGGACTGCAATTAAGTCTCAAATACTAGCTGATTTTGTTGCTGACTTTAGTAATAGCATTGTCCCTGAAGTAGAAAGAGAGTTACCACTCTTTAACAGTGCTAATCCGGGCCTATGGACCCTATTCACCGATGGCTCCTCAAATATAAAAGGTGCCGGATTAGGCATAGTCTTAATATCAGCCACGGCTGAAAAGACACGGCAAGCTATCAAGTGTTATCCTATAACTAACAATGAAGCAAAGTACAAGGTTGTTATTGCAGGGCTTGAACTCGCACATGAGTTCTCAATCGAGCAAATTGTGATTAACAGCGACTCCCAACTGGTAGTAAATCAGATACAGAGGACTTAAATCGCTCGAGAGACTCGAATGCAACAATATCTTAAAAAAGCACGAGAGCTCGTGAGACAATTCAAAACATGGAAGGTACTGCAAATACCTAGAGAGGAAAATGCAGAAGCAAATGCATTAGATAACCTCGCAGCAGTCACGAAAGTAACAAAAAAAGACAATGCAATTGTCGTCCAACTATTTCATTTAATGATNTTTTTTGCAGAATGGCACCGTACCTGAAGACAGGAAAGCAGCTCAAGCACTTCGCCGCAAAGCTGCACGGTACTGCCTTATTCGCAACTCGCTTTATCGCAAGATGTTCGGAGGACCCCTAGCTAAATGCCTCGGACCTAACCAAACGGAGTTTGTGATAAAAGAAGTCCACAAAGGACACTGTGAGGGGCGAGATCCTTAGTGAAAACCCTAATCAGAGCTGGATACTATTGGCCTAAGATGGAAGAAGAAGCCGAGAACTTCGTATCCAAATGCGACAGGTGCCAAAGGTTTGCCAATAACATGCATCGACCAGCGGAATTATTGCATCCAATAATATCCCCATGGCCTTTCATGAAATGGGGTATGGACATAGTGGGACCTCTTCCCACAGCTAAAGGACAGGTACGGTTTTTGCTCATGCTAACCGACTATTTTACAAAATGGGTAGAGGCAGAAGCGTTCAAACAAGTGCGAGAAAAGGAAGTTAAAAGCTTCTTATGGCGAAACATAATATGCCGCTTTGGAATACCAAAGGAAATCGTGTGTGATAATGGCCCACAATTCATAGGCTGGCAAATCACAGAATTCTTCGAAAGCTGGCAAATCAAGCGGATCACTTCAACGTCGTACCACCCCATGGCTAATGGTCAAGATGAGTCAACGAATAAGGTCATCATCAATAATCTTAAGAAGCGGCTGGATAAAGCCAAAGGAAACTTGCCTGATGAGTTACCAGCGGTACTATGGGCATACAAAACAACTTCAAAAATATCCACGGGAGAAACTCCATTCGCACTTGTCTATGGATCAGAAGCGTTAATACCTGTAGAGATTGGCGAACCAAGCATAAGGTTCACAACAGCTATGGAGGAAGAAAACGATGACGAATTAAGGACCAATCTGGACCTACTCGAACCACGGAGAGAAGAAGCACTAATACGGATGGCAGCTCAAAAGCAAATCATAGAGCGTTATTACAACCCTAAAGCTCATCTCAGGTACTTCAAGATTGGGGACTTCGTCCTCAAAAAAGTCTTTCAATCAACGAAAGAAGCAGGCGCAGGAAAGCTAAATCCAAACTGGGAAGGACCTTAAAAAATTCGAGGCATAGCTGGGAAAGGCACCTATGAGTTGGAAGCTATGGACAACAGAGTTCTACCAACAAGCTGGAATGCCATCCACCTAAAGAAGTTTTACTTCTAAGGAAAAGAAATACCCCCGGTCAGGTATCACATATTCGATTTTATTTTGAACATTTAAAAAATTTTACTAACGTTTTTAGATGATAGACATAAAGCTAACCCATCACCAGATGATGATATACGACCTGCAAAGATGCGAGGATATAACATAATTACCGGTGTAGGGTTACACTTTCTGATGGACTTTTTAAAGGGTTAAGCAGTCATCATCTAAAAAACTATATACCTTCGAGTCCGCAATGTTCTTCCTTTTCAGGAAAAGGACCACAAGAAAGGAATAACCAAGTGCTCGAGATCTCATTATTCAAAGCTCAAACACTTGGGGGACTATACGGTATGGAAGGCTAAGACGAAGCAAAGAAGACTATCAGAAAGTCAAAAGCTCAAGCCTGAAGACCCATCTACCCAAGGAGACAAGTGATACGAGCAGAACTGAAAGAGATCAAAAAGTGTCATCCAAATACAAAGCGTAATGCAAAAAGCCAAAACCTTCTAACATGTTCAGGTTGAAAGGCAAAATATTAGTCACGAGAAAGAAATGTACATATTTATACTTATTTCAAAGTTGTTGTAACAAAACAGTTAGGGATAAAAAATCATCATCAGTGTACTCATTCAAAAAACTGTTATCAACTAAAACAGTTATGGATGAAAGATCTAAATCCTTGTATTTGTTCAGAAAACTGTTATCAAATAAAAACAATTACGAATAAGAAAATATTTCCCTCGTACTTATTAGAAAACTGTTTCCAACGAAAATAGTTGCGGGTAAAAACCCCAATCTTTATAAAAACTGTTACTAGTGAAAAATAGTTGTTCCCTTGTATTAATATCGAAAAACTGTTACCTATGACAAACAGTTAGGAAATACAAGAGTATATCAAATTTGTTAAACAAAAACAGTTGCAACATAAGTTTTAGACGATAATCAAACACATGTAAAATGTCATGGAAGTTCAAACAAAAACTTTTCTTGGAAACATTCTTAAACATGTGTAAAATTCCTATCACTCTATTGCATTATGATGAAGTTGAGACGTCTTATTCATGTTAATTATAAATTACCCTCTTCCATAAATTATGCCTATTAAAAAAAAGGCACACATTTAATATGACACTGTTCCTATTACAAAAAGGTACGAGTAATCTAAACCATTCTACATGCATAACTCAGAGGTAAAACTAAAACCTCGAAAAATTAAGCATATAAAAGCCTTAAAGAGTGAAACAGAAACTCAACAAAAGTCATACTAACATTAATATATTAAAATGACTAAGAAAAACCTAAGTATTAATAGCCGTATAAAAATTTTATATACATTGAGATGCCCCTAAGTTGTCATTTGGGGACTATAAAGAAATCCAATTTACCCCCGATGGGACTGGGAGTAACCACCAATTGAGACAAGAAAAAAAGAGAGGGGTGAACCAACTAAACTTATTCAAGAGAGGGGTTGAATTCACTGGCAGAAGGAGCGGGAGAAACTAGGGATGAAGAGGCACGACTGGCTGGAGTCTCACCATCAGGTGAAGAGAGGTTATGACCTTGTTGAGCCTTCTCCATGGCTTCCTTAGTTTTAGCTATTTCAGCACTAAGGTCGAAACCCTCTTGACTCATTTCCGTCAATGTGTCAAGGCGAGAATTCATGTACACCCAGCTCACATCAACAGCAGCCACCTCTTCAAGATCTTCATAATCCCTTTGCCATACTTGAAGCTCAGCTCTCAATCCGTCCTTCTCCACTTTAGTAGCTTTATGGGCGGCCCTTAATGGTACAATCGACTCCTCTAGAGTTAGAACTTTATCTAAAGCCTTATGAAGGTCCTCTTGAGTACGAGTGAGTGATTGCACGAGCTCTCCTGAGTACTCCTCCTTCTGCCCCAATAATTTTTTTTAGTCTCTAATCTCCTCTGAGGCGCGGGATAGCTGCTTAGCAAACGAGGACTCCAGAACACTCTTGTCTTTATCGGCCTGACTGGAAGAATCCTTCTCTACTGCCAGTTCTGCTGCCATGAGCCTCATCTGCCGCTTCAAGGTACTCCTTTCGTCTTCTAAGGCATCCATGTCAATCCTCAGGCTATCATACTGTGCTTTCCATTTATCAGCATCGGCTTGCAACTCTTTTGTCTCTTGTTCCGTGTTTGAGATCCTCTTTATGAGCTCCATGCCTATAAGATTAATCTACAAGAAATAAACAAATCAGATATGGTAAATTTCATATACGAAAATGAAAGAGGATAACCTGCATCATACCTTCAAAGAAGTATGCACGACCTCATTAGCCCATGTAAGAGAACCGTGGCTAGCTAGCTTGGCTTTCTCAGAGGGACCTATCAAAGGCTTGAGCCATACTTCGGGCTCACCCATTTTCTTGAAAAGATTCCCTTAGCTGGAACCTCTATTACCACCTGCCGCATCTCTCTACAGGAAGACCCTACTTCCCTAGAGGAAGGCATGGAAGCATGCAGAGATGAAACAACAACATGCGCGGAGGCTTAAGGAGTTGGAGAAGCCACGGTCAAAGCAGCAGGCACGGAAGGTTGAAGAGTTGAGGAAGCCATGTGCAAAGCAACATCATAAGCCGTAATAGCTAAAAAAGCAGATGAGACAACTTCTCTTAAAGAAGTAGGAAAAACAGCAGACAAAGGGACATCGTCGGGAGCAAGGTCAAAACCTTCATGGAACAGGCAATCCACAGACTTATTAATGGGGGAATGTGAAACATATTCAAGGGTAGAGGGCTCAACCGCAGACACGGAAGGCAAGGTCAAAGGTGTAAACTCATCATCTGAAACCACCCGCCTTCTCCGTGGACTGTGTACTAAAGCACCTTCTTCTTCTTCTTCTACGGAACGAAACTCACCAATCTTCTTCTTTGAGGAAGATGAACAACCAATAATTTCTTGGGCCTGAGCCAAAGACATCTTCGGGATAGATGAAGCAGACACCCCATAAGCAGAGAACCCTATCAAAAGGGAAAAAGTTAAGCGACAAAGAAATAAGAGACTCGAGTAAGGAAAGAAGAAAGAACAAAAGCTTCACTTACCATGGGTCTTTACATGCCAACCATACCGCCCAACTCGGTACTTCCAAGATCTCTCTTCTAAAGGAGCAATGGACAATAATTTTTACCCAATCACAGATACCGGAGACATTCTCAACAGTATCCATGATTGCTGAGAGAAGAAGAAACAGATACGGTGTTAGTAAAACATCTCAAGTCAGAACTAGGAAAAGTAAACAAATGTGAGCTAAAGCATACTCACGTGCACGATTCCACTTCTCAGGGAAGGGAAGATTTTCTTCACCCACTAAACCAACAGTGGGTACAAAAACATACCGGAGGTACCAACCCCTATCCTTATCATCTCCAAGGGTTACCAACACTCTTTTTCTCCTAGTAGTCAGAGTAAAATCCCCTTCACGAAGCAAGGAAGGAAAGTAGAGATGAATAATATGGTTGAAAGTAAAAGGAACCGAGGCTAAAGAAGTTAAACTCCTAAGAGATGTGACAACTTGCCACACAAGCGGACCAACTTGTCCTAAACAGATATTTAAAAAATGGCAGAATTCAATTACGACTGGGTCAATGGGAGGTCTAAACCCTATAGTGAAAGGGTACGTACAAAACAAAATAATATCCCGTCTTTTAAGACGTTATTCTTTGATCACTATTAGGAATGTAGACAGCGAAATCAGGCTTCCAAAAACACTCCCTACGAACAAGGGAAAGCTGACCCTCAGTTATAAGGGTTGGATACCTTTCGATACTCTCAAGGGAAGAAGATTGGTCTACAAGAACTTGATTATCTTTAGCAAAGACAAACTCAGTAGGGACAATTTCATCAATTCCAGTTTCACGAAGGAGTTCACCTCTACCTCTAGACAAAGACCGAGAAACCCTAAACCTCGGAGAAACTAGAGATCTAGTGGAAGGAGAGGGAACTATCTGAGAAGAAGAGGATACCCTCGAAGGAGTGGATCCTAGACTTCTAAGTCTACCACCCCTCCGACTCCTGGTTGGAGCAGAAGATGGCGTTAAATTTTCAATATCTATTACTCCCTGAGGTTGGTTTGAAGAAGACATGTTTACAAAGGCAAGAAGAAAGTTCTTTACAAAAGACAAAGTTAGAAAGTGTTTCATGGAAGCAAACAAAAGAAGAAAGGTATTTATACTTGAGGACAACTGTCAAACATGGAAAAAAAGAAAAATAATGATGAAAAGTCATAATTGAAGATGTCACTTCGGGACTGACACAACCGCAAAAAACCCTAAAAGGTGCCGAGTAAATGCAGAATCAATCCAAAAATGACACGTGGTATGAGCATTAAATGGAAGTGACAAATGACGCCTATGATGCAGAGAAGGATACAATGTTTCGAGGAAAAGCGGCGGCAAAATATTCTCGCCATAAATGAATATCCACTTACCAAATATTAATCGATAAATATATGGTAAGTGAGGGTGGGGGACCATCTGTATTGGTAACAAAGAGTTGCACACGTAAGCCAACTTTTGACAACTCAGCCAATTACGTGGACACAGGAGAACGCGAAAACTGGATGTGATTCTTTGAAGAGGTACGGAACAAAGAGGCATGATTCAATAAACCCTCGAGCTTATCAGCCACGGGAAACTCAACCTGATCAAAAAAAGGAAGAGGCAC
This sequence comes from Nicotiana knightiana, assembly GCA_005239525.1. Taxonomy (NCBI): domain Eukaryota; kingdom Viridiplantae; phylum Streptophyta; class Magnoliopsida; order Solanales; family Solanaceae; genus Nicotiana; species Nicotiana knightiana. The sequence goes on along the minus strand of ML385792.1, from coordinate 48,844 downwards.
GGTCAGAATGAATCTAGACAAAGCTACAGGCAGATTCAAGAACCCATAATTGATTACTCAAACATTATGTAACCGTCCCCCAATTACCGTTATCCTTTGTAACGCCTCATTAATATCATAATTAGTCATTAATGAGCAACCATATCAAGAGTTGTACGTTATATCAAGGAATCTCCTATATAAGGGAGGGGAATACAGCTTGTAAAGGCATCTGATCCTCGAATATAATCTACTTTGCTTTTCTATATTTCTGCAATATTGTCTATTATTCATTTTTCTCTATTTCCTTGATTATCAGTAACTCGTGTCCATCCTAGAAATAACTTTAGACAAAGGATCTAATTCTTTGGTTAAACAAGCAGGTCACTCTCCTTCTCTACTGGCCTTTCCCGAGGAGGCTATAAGAGATGCTCGAGCTCTAAGGACCCCTTATATAGGCGGAGTCCCTAGTAAAGAGGATCCCTTTTGGGATTTCTTTATCAGGTTCGATGATGCCGCTGATCTCAATGATGTGTTTTCCCTCTTCGAAGAGGCCCAACGCCTTTTATCTCGAGTAAGTGCTAATCTCCGTTGTTGCAATTTTCTTTTTCCTTTTTCTTCCTCAACCTAACTTATATATTTCTTCTTATATAGGCTTTTACCAAGTCTCGGGCCAACTTGAGCCAATGTGAGGCCGAGCTCTAGAGGACCTTGGAGGAGAGGAATGCATTAAAGCTCCTTCGCGGGAAAAATGGTGGAAGAGCCCAGGGATCTTCGAGCATACTTGGACAAGGCTCGTAAGGACGAGACCGAGCTGAACGAGTAGGTAAATGTCCTTTTGAAAAAATATAGACCTGATCCAAGGGTAGAGGCTAACACTTTGATGTCTCAGTTACAATAAAAAATTGAGAGGATCGAGATGTTCCGGGGGGAAGTCGATCAGGTTAAAGCTGGCTGCCATTGGTGGATGGAATGCATGGACCGCCTTGCTGTGGAGAAGAAGGACTCCTTGGCCCAACTGTCATCGGCTGGAGTTCAACTCCGGAATGCTGAGGAGAAAAGTTCGATCATGGAAAAAATAACCGCAGAGCTCGAAACAGGACTTGCTGAGGCCGAAGCCGAGGTTGAAAAGGCGAAGGCCCAAGCTGACAAGTCAATAGTCGTATACTTGGCCGATGACGAGGCTGCAGCTGAGGGAGGCCACCGATCGAGCATGATAGAGTACTGATCTGGCTAAGTGCCAATCTTGGAGGGATACTTTCGAGGAAATTCATGCTCGAGGTTTTGACCTCTCCGAGGAGATAACTCAAGTTAAGGTGCTCGAAGCCAACGCCAGGTTGCTTGCCTCCTCCAATGATGACGATGATGATGAAGGCAGCCAAGGCGGGTCTGATAATAGAGAGGGGACCGAAGAAGAAGAAGATGCCCCCGAGGGAGAAGTAGACCCAGAGCATAGTTAGGATTTTATTTTTTATTTTCTTTATTGTAAGACCTTCGTCGGTCTTTTGTACATAAACACATATATAAAGAAATATTTCTTTTGATTTCCTTCTCAAATTTTGTCTTCAGACTTGCTTTGTGTCTTGTAGAAATTTTAGCACATTTTTATGCTTTAAAAAATATGTTCGAGACTTTGATTTTAAACGACTTGATCAAGGCCATAATAATAATACTGCTTTTATAGTCGAGTTCGAGTAAAACTTGAACCCGAAGCAATAGAACCCTTAGGTTTGCATTGAATAATAATGGATCCTCAATCTGTAGTCGAGTAGGTTTTTATTCGAACTCGAGGTAGTGGAACCCCTAGGTTCGAATCAAGTGAGAACGTGTTTTCTCGAACTCAAAGTGTATTGGCCCTTAGGCTATTTGAATTGGGTCGATATGGCCGTAAAAGAATGGGTTTTTCCCTTTTTTGGCTCAAAGACTTTGTAAAATTTTGTTATGCCTTAGCATGTATATTTGAGGTTTCGATATTGATCGAAACCTCTTTACCTTTTGCACCTTAGCGCAAACTTGTACTTAGAATAATTTGATACCTCTTAAGGTTTTTCGAGGGCTGATATTATCGAAGCCCTTTGGCTATTTTGCCGAGGTTAGCCTTTTTTAACCGATTTTCAAAGAATTCGAAGGCCTGTTTTATTGTGGGATTCGGACGTCTCTGAGCCACGTTAATTTGTCAGTAGCCTTTGGATATGCCTCTTGGGCTTATTTCCCGATAACACTTCGAATCGAACTTGTTCGAAGTTTTTGTCCCCGAGAATGATGGCCTTGGCCTATAAATCGAGGAATGCCTCTTTGTGAGGTTTTATGGTTTAGATAATTCGTACATGTATATTTTCGACGACAGTTCCCGAGTTGGGGGTCGATCGTTCGAGGTGTAGTTGCATTTTGTCCTTTGAGCAATTTTTCATGGAAAATCATAAGAATGGAGCTTATAAAGTAGAAAACTTTTGTTGAGGCACCAGATATTTGATAAAGAAAAATACTTCTTTGAATAATTCATACATGCGTACATGTTTTACCGTTAGGACTCGAGTAATCTATATGGACTCGCTTCATTCGACCGTTTGGCCCATTACGAAGTTTTTCCTACCGAGGCCCTTTTGTCATAATGCCCCCCAGTATTCGAGGTTGATTGTAAAGAGACCTCAGATACTCTAAGTCAACACGAACAATGATTGCCTCGTTAAAAACCTTGCTGAAAAAACCCATTTGGGATAAAAATCGGTCGAAGGGAAAAAGAGTGCAACGCGTGCTTTAGGGTCCTAATATCTTCCTGCTCGATGATAACTCCAATATTTTTCTCGAATATCTGAAATAAGTTAGTGTAAAACATAAATGAAAAAGGAGAAGGTCATACCTTGACAGTAATATCTCTTGAGGAGTGAGATGTTCCAATTATTTGGTAATTGATCGCTGATTATCGTGCCCAGCTTGTAAGATCCCTTTCCAACGATATCGAGGACTTGATAGGGTCCTTCCCAATTTGGGTCGAGTTTCCCTTCATTAGGATCTCGAATGTTGATGGTGACTTTCCTTAGGACTAAGTCCCCAATTCTGAAGTGGCGAAGGTTGGTTATCCGATTATAATATCTCTCGATGCATTGTTTTTGCGCAACCATCCGAACGAAGGCGACTTCTCATTTTTCATCCAATAGTTCGAGGCTAGTATTCATAGCCTCGTGATTTAATTCTTCCATCGTATGTCAAAATCTGGCGAGAGTTTCTCCGACTTTGACTGGAATCATGGCTTTGGAGCCATATACTAAGGAGAACGGGGTTTCCCCCGTGCTGGACTTTGATGTTGTTCGATATGCCCAAAAGAATTCGGGTAGGATTTCTCTCCACTTTCCCTTGGCATCGTTCAACCTTTTCTTCAGATTCTGAATGATAGTTTTGTTCGTTGACTCAATCTATCCATTCCCACTTGGATGATACAGTGTAGATAAGAACCTTTTATTTTATGCTCTTCGAGAAACTGTGTTACCTTGTTGCATATGAATTGCTTTTCATTGTCATATACAATTTCTGCAAGTATCCTGAATCAGCATATGATGTGATCCCAGATGAAGTCTATAAATTCTTTTTCTCTGACTTTCTATAAGTCCTGTGCTTCAACCCATTTAGAGAAATAATCAGTCATAAGCAAAATAAATTTAGCTTTACCTGGTGTCGATGACAGAGGGCCGGCGATATCCATCCCCCATTTTATAAATGGCCACGGGTATAGGACCAAGTGAAGTTGTTCTCTAGGCTGGTGGATCATTGGTGCATAACTTTGGCACTTATCACATTTTTGAACAAACTCCTTAGTGTCCTTTTCCGTACTATCCCAATAGTATCCCGCTCTGATGATTTTGTGAACTAGTGATTCGGCACCGGAGTGGTTCCCACAAGTACCTTCGTGAATTTCTCGTAGGACATAATCGGTGTCTCATGGTCCCAACCATACTGCTAACGGTCCGTCAAACATCTTTCTGTACAATGTTCCATCTTCGGTCAATGTAAACGGAGCAACTTTTGTTCGTCTTGTTCCTGCTCCTCTTTCTTCGCTTCGGGGACGGAGGTCCTACGGTAGGGGAAAGGTAGCCTATAGACTCAAGCGACCAGCTCGGTGAAAACGAACCCCGTATTCCATGTGAGTCAGTTGACTTAGACCTTAACAGACATCTCTTCCATTTTCGTAGATGGAAGATCCGGTGAATCAATTCAATTAGATGAGGGCCCTCAATTCTTTAGGGTCCGATGGGAGCTTTCCGTTTTTCAAGTATTCGATATAATTATTCTTCCAATACTAAGTTAAGCTTGTGGAGTTTATCTCAGCGTGACCTTTTTCGATCACGGATCTTGAGAGTTGAACGACAGTCCCCGAGCTAATTTCGTCGTCCTCGACTGATGATCCCAAATTCACAAGAGCATCAGTGATGTTTTATATGTCAATACCACACAAGAGGGGGGTGATTTGTGTGGTGTCCAATTTTTGAGTGCTGTCTCAATAGAAGAACCTGGTTCTTCTTGGTGTTCCAACTTCTACTGGTGTGGAATAATAAATGCAGTAAAGTAAAAACACAGAGACTTTTACGTGGAAAACACCTGGCTCAAAAAGTGAAAAAACCACGACCTACTTCTCAGTAGGATTTTTCCAAACTCTTCACTACAACTCTGAGCCAAACAGCATTTACAAAATAAACTCTTTTGTAAACCTAGGATTAACTCTAATCCCTTTGTAGCAAACTAGCCTCTAGCTAATTTCGACAAGCTTCAAGTTAACTCTAACTTGAATAGTGTGTACCTATTACAATTGCTTCTAATAAAACTGAAAGATACAATATTAAATTACCTACTACAACCAACTAGACTCGAAAGACAAACAGTTGGAATTGGTTCTTTTAGCTGGTCAGTAGCCTTTGTGTCGCACAAGGATTCCGCTTGCAAAATTTCTCTGGTAATTTTGCTTTCATTTTTTGCTTCAATTTTGTCTTTGTACGATACAATCTTCAGTCGGAATACTTCAACATTATATAGCGCCAGAAGTTGAGATGTTCTTGTTTAGTTCTAATGCAACTCTTCCTTTGTGGAAGAGTTTGTGTTTATCTCAACTTCCTGCCTTTGTTTCTGTCCTTGCTGAACTCGAACTCTAACCTCTTATCCACTTGCAACCTTTTGACATTAGGAGACAACCTCTTAGTTCATGGATAATTCACAGATCATGTTTATCTCCTGTGCATGTACGATTCTTGTGCCAATTGGTTCGTTCTAGTATGTTTGCCCTGATGGACCTGGTTCAACTGGGTAGGCATTTGTCAATCTTCAAAATCATGCAGTGACTTGGGTCAACAATGTATATGACTGAATACGAAATATCAATAAAATCAGTAAGTTGACAGCAAGAAACGACCACTATGGGTCCTAACAATATCAACACAAAAGCCTAACCATGATATTTAGAATGATTGACAGCTTAGTTACTTTATCACATGGTGAAAACACAGTTATCAACAAAATAGGACCACTATACAGTGCGATGGAAGCAACAGAGTCACAATTCACTGGGTGCACACCCACACGCCCGTCACCTAGCATGTGTGTCACCTCAATACCAATAACATAACACGTAATTCGGGGTTTCATACCCTCAACACTAAGTTTAGAAAAGTTACTTACCTCGAGCGAGCCGATACCATTGCCGAGCAAGCCAAGCGATGCTCCAAGGATTCCATCACGCGCGTAGCACCCTCCAAACGACTCAAAACTAGCCAAAAGCAACTCAAATACATCAAATAAAGCCCAAGAAAGTAATTCCAAATGATAAAGACCGAATCCTGAATCAAAACCCAAAACTAACCGAAAATCACACCCAGGCCCGCGCCTCAGAACTCAAAAAATCTCACAAAATCTGATAATCCATTCAATTACGAGTCCAACCATACTAGTTCACTCAAATCCGACTCCGAATCGATGTTCAAAACTCAAAACTACATATTATGAAACTTTAGGCCCAAACCCCCAGTTTCCTCTTTAAAATTCACAATTCAATTTCAAAAAACGAAGATAGATTCATGAAATATAACCAAAATCAAATAGAGAACACTTATCGCAATTCATATCATGGAAATTGCTTCAACAATCGCCTTAATCTGAGCTTCATAGCTCTAAAAATGCAAAACCTTCGAAATAGAGTACTATATACACTGCCCAGCATCCTCTTTCGCGAACGCGGCAATACCATAGCGTTTGCGATGAACAAAATAATCTTCCACCATAATACACTTTGCGTTCGTAGTAAAGACCCCGTCCAAACACACCAACAAGTCACATAACATAACATGAACCTACTCGAAGCCTCAAAACACACATAAAATCATCAAAACGATGAATCATACCTCAAATCGAAATCTATGAACTTTGAACTTTCAATTTCCAAAACTCACGCCGAAATATATCAAGTCATACCGGAATAAACCTAAATTTTGCACACAAGTCCCTAATGACATGAAAAAGCTATTCCAATTTTCGGAACCACAATCCGAATCCGAATCCGATGTCCTCAAAGTCGACTTCCGGTCAAACTTATGAACTTTCCAAACCTTCAAATTCCCAATTTTTGCCAACTTGTGCTGAAACCTTCTAAAAATATCTAAATTCAAATCTGGGCATACACCCGAGTCCAAAATCACTATCCGAACCTAACACAACCACCAACACTCCGTTCCAGAGTCAAATTCATAAAAATTCAAACTTGGTCAACTCTTCCAACTTACAGTTTCAACAATGAAATTCATTCTTCAAAACTGATTCCGAATAACCTGAAACCAAAATTGACGATTCACATAAGTCATCATACATCATACGGAGCTACTCATGCCTGTAAACTACCGAGTGAAGTGCAAATGCTCAAAATGACCGATCAGATCATTACACAACCATAACTTTTTGCAAACAACTCCAAATGCCAAACAATATGATTTTCTAAAAATTAAGACACAAAGGACTACAACTTTCATTCGTGGATCATCTCCAAATTCTTTACAGATTGCAAGATATAAGCTTCCAAAGTCTGGTCAGTGCAACAGAATTTTACTCTATGTGATTGCGAAAAGTTTTCCGCAATCGCGATTCACATGTCAATATTTCCCATTTTACTCTTCGTGATCGCGTCCAATTCGCCGCGATCGCAATGTACACTATTGTAGCAAAAAACTAGCTTCTAAAAATGGAAATGGGCCGAAATCACCCCAAAACTCACTCGAGCTACTCGGGACCCTGTTCGAATATACCAACAAGTCTCATTACATAATACGGACTTACTCGACGCCTCAAGTCACACATAACAACGTCAAAACTACCTCGATCTTACAAATCGCAACCCAAAGTCAAGTCTATGAATTATGAACTTCCAAATTTCGAAATGGATGCCGATTTATATCAAAACAACTTCTTTTGGCTTCAAATTTTGCACGCAAGTCAAAAATGACATTACAGACCTATTCCAACTTCCAGAATCGGATTCCGAACCTGATATCGATAAATTCAACTCCTGGTCTAACTCTCAAATTCCATTTTCCAACTTTCGCCAATTTACGCCGAAACGATCTACGGACCTCCAAATCAACATCTGGTCGTGCTCTTAAGTCTAAAATCATCATACGAAGCTACCGAAATCATGAAAACTCCATTTCGGAGTCGTTTGCACAAAAGTCAAACTCTAGTCAACTCTTTTTGCTTAAGCTTTAAAAACAAAAGTTGTTCTTTCAAATTGATCCCAAATCATCTGAAACCCAAACTCGGCCTTGTATGCAAGTCATAACACATATTACGAAGATGCTCGAGACCTTAAGGCACTGAACGAGATGCTAATTCTTAAAAAGATAAGTCGGATCGTTACAGAGCTACTATTTGATTTGAAGTCTAATTTTATTCTTATATAGAGCGAGTATTATCAGAGGAGAGCCTTGGAGTAATGGTAATATTGTCTTCGTATGATTTATATGTTATGGGTTCGAGACGTGGACGTAGTCATTAATGCTTGCATTAAGGTACGTCGTCAATATCACACCCTTGGAGTTTGGTTTTTTCTAGATTCCTGCATAAACACGTAATGTTGTGTATCGGGCTGCTGTTTTTATAAAGCGAGTGTTTGCTTATTCTTACAAATTGAATTTGATAATAATGATAGCTCCTCCGTCCCAAATTAACAGTCATTTTAGCTCAAAGTAATTATCACTTTAGGAATTCAAACCTAAATTTATTACTTTTTGTTAACTATAACCTTAAATAAAAGACTTTTTAACACCGTTCAGTTCTCAAAATATATGTAACAAGGTTAATTTTTTCTGTTTGCATTCAGTTGTTAGGATATGGTTTCACACGATCATTAAGAAAATATTAATATGAGTATTATGGCTAATCTACCCCTTATTAGTTCCTTAATCTTTGTCCATTTATATGTCTCTTAATTCCAGAACAATTAATACTAAGGATAAAGTTGGAAAAACAATTAAGTCTCTTTTGATTTTCTAAAATAAAGTATTTAGGAACAACCATTTTTAGTGTACAAGCATTACTTTAACACAATTAATTTTAACTGATATAATTATGTGAGTAATATTTTGACACTTTTAATGGATAGAATATTTCTGTTCCTTTAACAAAAGGATAGCTTTGATTTAATGGAGTCTTTGAAATTCGATCATAAGTTTCAATATATGTATTAGAGTTTTTACCAGCAAGCCATTAGGCACCAATTTTCATATTTTTTTATCAAAATGATGTTCAATTTATATTTCTCAATAAAACTTAGCATGGTTTAAAGCATTTAATGCTAGTCAAATTATATTTCTTTCTACTTCCATTTTAGTCATAACAATGAAAAAGAAATAACCGAAAATATAACCAAATTCAGTTTCATTCATAAGATGGGAATTGATATTTTGAATCGATAACGCCTATTAAAGTTTCAAGTCCTTCATGTAACACACGAATATACAGTTCAACATCTAATATTTGAAGAAAAGAATAATTATTGTTTAACCCAAAGATAGTTTTAGGATAAAACAACTAAATGTATATATATAATAAGCTAAGGTTACTAATAATCAATTCAAATCGGAACTTAGTTGAATAATTCGTTGGGCTAGAGTATGTAAGCAACAAATGAGGATAACAATGGTATTAAAGTATGCAAGCAAAGGAAAGAATAATATTATTGAGATTTTCTTTGAACTAGGGGTGTTGTCAATTGGTACAGTACGGTATATAGATATTTCGATTCGATATTTTCAGTATTCAATTTCTTAAAATACTATACAAATATCGTATCGTACCAATAAAAATCCTCCACCCTTAAAAAGAGATATTTGCTTAGAACTTTGATAATTTTTCACAATAGAAAACACTTTACCCCTTGCTATATTTACCTTAAGTGAATTTGAATTAGTTAAATCAACAAAAGAAAAAGGAAAATAGAGAAAAATTGTCGGCATCAGCACGATAAGAATTGAAAGCTAGTATTAAGGAGGACCTCCACTATAAAATTTCCTGCTTTTGTGGAACATTAGTGCACAGTAGTTGTGCACACAATAGTGACAAGATTGTGACAACACAAACGCTATAAGCCTTAAACAGCCCTTTCGAATCATCGCAATTTGAGACTTCCATGTCATTGATTGGTCTTTTCACTATTTGCCGTGATGAATGCAGGATCTTTACGAAAAGGTTCAAAAGAAAAAAGTTAAAAAAATTATAGGCAGTGAGAATTAAACCTATGACTTTATAAAGATTTTGACTTTCATTGATCACTAAGTTATATTTTTGAGTTATGTCAAAGGAATTTAAAATTTAATATATAGAAATAAAAACCAAATTTGCCTTATATGTACAGTATAATTTTTCGACAAAGGAAGTTCGGATGAAACAGTTCGGCCCCTAAATCCGCCCATAGCCGTGATCATCTTCTATATTATTCATGGTTCCTGCACTTTTTCTTAAGTAGGTGTTTTACTCCACATGTTTATTCGCTATTTTTTTAATGCCAAGTGTCTCATTTATGTTGCAAGTCACTATCAAAAATCAACACTAAAAATGCGATCAAGTGGATGAAATTCCTATTCATCGATCCCAAAAAGAGATCTTGGGTTAGAGTCTTAGGAATAAAAAAATTTCTTTATGAAAAATGCTTTTTCTTTAATGGATCATACACATAGACAATCTAAATTAGTTAAGCTAGTGAGTTTTGAATACCAATGATTCAACAATAAAAGAAGTTACTCTCTAAAATAACATAAAATAAAAGCTTCGAGCATAATGAAGTTAGAAATATTTTTAAAGGTGTTCAAACTTGAAAGAAGTAAAAAGAAATTTTTAACAAAGGATGTTCAATATATGTTTTATATATCTATAATCAATATTTTACTTATATACATAGTGTAATTCTTCGTAAAATTTTGATGAAGGGTGGTCAGTTGACCACCCTTTGCATAAGGTGGCTTCGCCCCTGGCTCCGAGTATAGCATAGTTTGACGCCGAAAATGTTTAGAGTGCTGAGAACGCGTGTTCTTCTAGTTGCCCTTGTTTTATATTTGAATCGGACCGTCCAGATCATGGTTCTGCTGCTACCCATGTTTCCATCTCCCCGTACTTATGGTCCCGAAGCACTTCCGTTATATGCAGGGGCATACACAAAAAATTTTGTAAGCGATGTCGTATTTATAAAAAAAATCACCATTTAAAGCAAAAGATGCATAAAAAATCTTACTCAGTTTAATTCGACATGAAGCTGCCAAAATTTGAACCCAGGACCTCTCTTTAAAAAAGGGAAAGGTTGATCAAGAAAGCTAGTGAGATTTATGTGCAAAGTAGAGTCGTTTCTTCTTATTTAATAAGATATATTTGATATATATTAACAATTTTTATATATTTAGTGATTTTTTGACGAAACAATGTCAAATGATATCACTTACACCAATATGTGTCCTCCCTAGCTACATGTCATCATTTGCTATGTCACGCGATAAGACCAAAATTTACCAATACAATAGCCGAAATACTTTTTTACTGTTAATGAATATAGCTTAATAGTTACACGAGATGTAACACTAACAAATGTTGCTTAGTTGTGAATTATTTTGGTTAAATTGGATTACAAGTTACTATTGTACCATCGGACTTAAACTAATCCATGTGTGCCAATTTCATAGTTTCCTTGAAATTGCAATAGAAGTTTGCAATGGCACATTCCTTATTAACTCATTTTCATTTTGGTTAAATTTTAGAGTCTTGCATTTGTATTTTGCCCGAGAAATTTCTAAAGCTATAAATTTGACTAGCAAAATTCACATACTGAGATGTTATAAATGTTTCAACTTGCCCACATAGTAGATGTTAATATAATAAACACTAAATAATGACTACATTTCACATGTAATGGGTGAGATATCTTCTCTTACTTTTTCTTTACATACATTAATTAGATCGTTTACATTACTCATTTGGGAAAGAATCAGATGATTCAGCTTTTTTCTTGAAAATCAAGTTTTATTCAATGAAAACTTTAATTTATCAATTGAAGGCAATGTTTTAAAGCACGGGGCGTGAGGCGAGGCGTTTTACCTTCGACGAGGCGAAGCGCAAGCTCTGAGATATGGGGCATAAATCTCACGAATCTTTAAATTATATTAATTTTAAATTTTTTAAGATAGTATAAAATAAAAAATAATTATAAAAATTGCATTAAAATCACAAAATTATAAGAAATAATCTATTTAAAATATTTATGAATTATAACCCAACTACGAATAGTCGAAAAGTATGACATATACCATAATATGTAAATTAGCTTCAACGTCGTTACAACTCAAACATCAAAAGTAGTGTATTCGATATGAAATCTTATATGTATCTCTTAAGGCGTAATGAATCTTACAAGAATTTCAATATTATAATGTCACGATCACAAATCCACTAGTCGTGGTGGCACCTAATCCAACCCGCTAGGTAAGCTAACTAATAACTATCCAATTTCAATAATAGTAATAAGACAATTAAACAAAATGAATTATCCGAATCCTATACATTTTTCAAGGACTGGTACTAAAAATCATGAGCATCTAAGAATAGAGTTTACAAAGCTGAAATGAAGTAAATACATTATCTGTTTGAAAAGTACATAAAAAGAGTTTTATAGATCTGAGGCTACCATGAATAGAAGGCAGCCACAACCGGAATGCAGGTACATCTTCAATTCCAGCTCTCCTCGATCACAGCGACGTCAACAGTCAACATCTGCACGCTAGGTGCAGAAGTGTAGTATGAGTACAACCGACCCCATGTACTCAATAAGTAACAGACCTAACCTTAGGTTGAAAGTAGTGACGAGCTGGAACATAGGTCGGGTCCAACACCAATAACCAACAGTAGTTCATAACAATGCAAGACAAGTAATAAAAGAAGTAGTAGCTCGGAATTTAAAATGCTCAGCTTATTCATAATTCCCGAAATTAGTTCCGCTTTTCAAATATATCAGTAAAAACCCAAATCCTTTACCGAAATCGTCGAAAACTATGAGATAGTTTGAAAATGTAATTTTTCCAAAAAATCTTTTCCACAATAAATAAGATGGTTCATTTTTTTTTCCAGATATCAAGTGAGAAATACCTCTCTATGCCCACATATCAATATATGTGAAAAGTCATGAATGACGTGATACCGTCATCACGAGAAAAATGCATCTATATGCATGTATGTCATGTGTGCATGTCAGTGCCATGTATCTTAGAGATGAACTCATGTACTCATACTCTCGGAGTACTCAATCTCGCTGCCTCATACAATCCACTCATCATGCTCAATCACTCAGTATTGTATATGGCTAATCCGGCCCAGACAAGATCCATCCCAAATTATATACATCAACTGACTAATAGTCACTCAGTACTGAGTATGGGCAAGTCCAGCCCATAGGGAAGATCCATCCCTAGGTATATAAATTCTTCGGACAAGATCCATGTCCAGGGAAGATCCATCCCTCAATATAATCAACCACGCACACCGAGGGTGTGTACAGACTTCGGAGGGCTCGTACAACCCAAGCGCTATCATAAAATCAGTATAACCACTGCGGCGTGCAGCCCGATCCCATAACTGTCACTCATAATCAGGCTCTCGGCCTCACTCAGTCATCAATCTCTCCAGTATCACTCACGGCTCACAATGTGATGAAACTAGCTCGACAACAATGATATGATGTATCAATAAATAACAACAGAAACTAAGATATGATATGAATGCATGAATATGACTGAGTACGAAATATCAATGAAATCAGTGAAATGACAGCAAGAAACGACCACTATGGGTCCCAACAGTGCCGGCATAAAGCTTAAACATGATATCTGGCATGATTGACAGCTCAATTACTTTATCACATGGTGAAAATACGGATATCAACAAAATAAGACCAATATATAGTGCCATGAAAACATGGAGTCCCAATTCACATGGTGCATGCCCACACGCCCGTCACCCAGCATGTGCGTCACCTCATTACCAATCGCATAACATATTTTTCGGGATTTCATACCCTCAGCACTATGTTTAGAAGTTTACTTACCTTGAACAAGCGAATTCCACTACCGAGCAAGCCAGCAATACTCCAAAAATTCCATCTTGCACGTACCTACCTCCTAACGGATCAAAACTAGCCAAAAGCAACTCAAATACATTAATAAAGCCCAAGGAAACAATTCCAAAGGATAAAGATCGAATCCTTAATCAAAACCCCAAAACCGACCAAAAGTCACGCTCGAGCCCATGCATCCGAATCCGACAAAACTCACAAGATCCGATAACCCATTTAATTACGAGTTCAACCATACTAGTTTCACTCAAATCCGACCCCAATTCGATGTTCATAACTCAAAAATTCACATTATGAAACTCCAAGCCAAAACCCCTATTTTCCTCTTTAAATTCATCAACCAATTGCTAAAAATGAATATGGATTCATGAAATATAACCAAAACCGAGTAGAAAACACTTATCCAAATTCATATGGTGAAATTTACTTGAAGAATCGCCTCAATCCGAGCTCCACAGCTCCAAAAATGCAAAAAATGGTTGAAACCCTCGAAATAGAGTACTTTATAATCTGCCCAGGCATCCTCTTATGCGAGCGAACGCGGGAAAACCATCGCATTCATTATGAACAAAATGCACACTGTCAGAAAAGTCTCTACGCATTCGCGATACACCCCACGCGAACGTGATGACCACTGCTGCAAAAGCTTCACGAACGCGACTCATATTACGCGATCGCGATGATGGATTCCCCAGCTCCAGTTGCCAAACCTCAACACTACGTGAACACAATCCTTCATACGCGAACACTAGAACGACCCGACCGGTCATTCCGAGAGTTATAGTCTCATTTCCCTCATTTTTACTTCTTTAGGTTTTATTCAGCTATACTGTACGGTATCGGGTTGGTTGGTTCAGATCCGGAGTAGTTTTGGAGTGAAATGAGACACTTAGTCTCTTATTAGGAAGCTTAAGTTTGAAAAGTCAACCATATATTGACTTGTGTGTAAAAGACCTCGGTTTTTAATTTTTATGGTTCTTTTAGCTTCGTTAGGTGATTTTGGACTTAGGAGCGCATCCGAAATGTGATTTAGAGGTCCGTAGTAGAATTAGGCTTGAATTGGCAAAAGTTGTTAATTTGGCGATTTTGGTCGGCAGTGGAAAATTAGATATCGGGGTCGGAATGGATTTATGGAAGTTGGAGTAGGTTCTTGGTGTCATTTGTGACGTGTGTGTAAAACTTGAGGTCATTTGGACGAGGTTTGATAGGTTTCGGCGTTGTTTGCGGAATTTAAAAGTTAGAAGTTCACTAGGCTTGAATCTGTGTGTAATTTGTGTTTTTGATGTTAATTGAGGTGGTTTGAGTATTCAACTAAGTTTGTATGGTGTTATGGGACGTGTTGGTATGTCCGGTTGAGGTCCCGAGGGCCTCGAGTGAGTTTCGGGTGGCTAACAGACTTGGTTTTTGGGTTGGCAATAAGGCTGAAGTTGCTGATATCTGATGTTGGATTTTTTTTGTTTCCTTGTACGTGATTGCAGGGGTTCATACGCGATCACGTAATATTATTTGGGGGCAAATGTGAGTTTTTTCTACGTGATCGCAGAGACAGGATCGCGATCGTGAAGGTATGCGAAGCTGTTCATCGTGAACGCGTGGCTGAGGTCGCGTTCACGTAGAAGGATTTGGAGTGGCAGAGAAGCGAAGGAATTGCTTTACGTGATCGCATGGAGATGGACGCGTTCGCGTAGGTTTGAGAGGGCAGTGATCCGCGATCGCGTGGGTAATTCCATGTTTGCATGGGGTTAATGTGTAGGCAGCCTGCTTTGTGCTTCGCGATCGCGAGGCCATTTCTACGCTCGCGATGAAGGAAATCTGGGCAGCAGTGTTAAGTTTCAAAATCGAGGGTTTGAACCCATTTTTCATATTTTGAGATAGAGAGCACGGAATTTAGCGATTTTAGAAGGGATTTTCGTGGTGTTGATCGGGGTAAGTGATTTGTACATGGTTTTCGTTAAATTTCATGATTACATCTTTCATTTTCGGGGTTTTGGCCTATTTTTATAGTTTTTCTTGTGGAATTCGTTTCTTTAGCTTATGTTAATCATATTGTTCTGGTTGTGGTTAGATTCGGAGCTTCTGGAGACTGAGTCGAGGGGCAAGGGCTTTCCGTAGTAGGATTCTATGTTGTTAAAGTAAGTAACAGATTTAACTCTGGCTTTGAGGGTATAAACCCGGGGAATTGATACCATGTGACAGTTTAGAGGTGATACCCATGCTAGGTGACGGGCGTGTGGTTGTATGCCGCGAGGGATTGAAACTTGGTCCGTTCCGTGAGGCCTAATAGCCATTATTATGTCTAGGTGTTTACATGTCTGTTAAACTTGACTGCTGTCATAACCCGATTTGACCCTCCGAAAGGTGTCGTGACGGCACCTAGTCTTTACGACTAGGTAAGCCTAATATTATGAAAAATATAAGGAAAACACAACATTTAAAAGATAAAACAACATATTGTGTATAACCAAAAATAATGCCACTCGGCATATACAAAAGATAGTTTTTCGAGACCCGGAATATCGCTAAGTCAAAAGCTTCTATAATATATTGTAGTTCTATATAAAAGTCTGAAGATACATAAGAAGATTCCAAACGGGGGAATAGAAGGGGACTCTGAGAATTTTGTGGACGCGGGCAGAAGTACCTTGAAGTCTTCTAGAAATCAGCAACACGTACTATCCTTGAGGGTGGTAGCTCGTACCTGGATATGCACATGAAAAACATGTGCTGGAAAGGGCATGAATACACCACAATGGTACCCAGTAAGTGCCAAGCCTAACCTCGATCAAGTAGTGACAAGGTCAGGTCAAGGCTCTACCGGAGTAAATATAATCAAATTAAACAGTAAAAGATATAAGTAAATTTGTGGTAAAACAGTTAAAGAAATTCTCAATATTTAACATTTAAAGGGAGCCCTCAGCTCGGAACAAGGTAAAACACAATAGGAAAAACTCCCGGGATACCATCCCGTAGTTCCAAATGATTATGCAGTACAGGGGGATCTTCCGGGATACGTCAGTATTCCCAAAAGTAAATATGCAGTGTAGGGGATCTCCCGGAATAAGTCCGTAGTCCCAAAATAAATATGCAATATAGGGGGATCTCTCGGAATACGTCCATAGTCCCAATTTAAATATACAAGACAGGGGGATATCCCGGAATACGTCCGTAGTTCCAATTTGAATATGCAATGCAAGATAAAATGACAGGTATGGCATCGAGTTATATAGTTTAAACGGTTGGCCCATGTCACTGAATGAGTTTTGAAGATTGACAAATGTTGACAAGATGAACCAGGTCCATCAAATCATACACACCTGAACGGAGCAGTTGGCACAAGAATCGTACAAGCATAGGAGATATCAGTGATTGCTGAGTATCAAAGAACTAAGAGGATATCTCCTAATACGAAAAGATTGCAAACTGATGTAGATGAAAGAAGTTGAATTCAGCAAGGATAAAAACAAAGGAAGGAAGTTGAGTTTGATAAGAACTTGTTTTCCCAGGTAGAATCGGACCAGAACTCAACAACTGACTTTATAAATACTCAAAGTATTACTGCTGAAAAAGTAGACACAAAAAAAGACGCACAAAAGGCTAAATTGAATCAAGTTCTGTAAGCAAATTCCCAGGTTATTTGCAAGTAGAAGTATTGTGCAAAGACTACAGTTCAACTAGAAGAAACAGTTCCATTCATTTATCATTGAGTCTAGTTGGGTGTAGTAGGAGTTTTAACATTGTATCTTTTCAGCTTTCTTAGAAGCAAATTGCAATAGGTACACACTGTTCAAGTTAGAGTTAGCTTGACGTCTGTTGTAGAAATTAGCTAGAGGTTAATTGATANTCTAGTTGGTTGTAGTAGGAGTTTTAACATTGTATCTTTTCAGCTTTCTTAGAAGCAAATTGCAATAGGTACACACTGTTCAAGTTAGAGTTAGCTTGACGTCTGTTGTAGAAATTAGCTAGAGGTTAATTGATACAAAGAGGATTAGAGTTAGTCCTAGGATTACAAAAGAGTTTATTTTGTAAGTCCGTTTGGCTCAGAGTTTTTAGTGAAGTGTTTGAGCGAATCCTACTGAGGAGTAGGTCGTGGTTTTTTCACCTTTTGAGCCAGGTGTTTTCCACGTAAAAATATCTGTATCTTTACTTTACTGCTTTATTATTCCGAAAATAGTAGTAAGTAGTACACCAAGAAGAACCAGGTTCTTCTTATTAGACAACACTCGAAAATTGGGTACTGCACAATTAACTTATAATATTGTGTAGTATTGACGTCTAAAAAATAAATTGGCATCAGAGAAGGTTATCCTTGAAAATTCTAACACCTTGGAAATGATCAAGATGAGTGCACCACCTGGGAACTGGGAAGGTCAATCAACTGCAAGACCACCACTCTTCAATGGCCAGTACTATTCTTGGTGGAAGAATAGAATGAAGGACCACCTTATTGGAGAGGACTATGAACTCTGGGACATAGTCACTGATGGACCACTTGAAACAATGAAGAAAACTGCTGAAGGTGAAGATGTACCTAAGACTAGGGCTGACTGCATGGCTGAAGATCTGAAGAAATGGGAGAAGAATGCCAAAGCAAAGAAGTGGCTAGTGTGTGGATTAGGACCAAATGAATACAGTAGAATTCAAAGTTGTACCACTGCCAAAGAAATCTGGGATACTCTACAAGTAGCTCATGAAGGAACAACTCAAGTGAAGAGGTCTAGAGGTACACTACTATACTCTCAGTATGAAAACTTCACTATGAAAGAAGGAGAGACAATTCAGGAAATGTACACAAGGTTCACAACCTTGACAAATGAACTCAAGTCTCTTGGAAGAATCATACTTGAAGAAGACAAGGTAGAGAAGATCTTGACAAGGGTTCTGCCTATCTCCTAGGAAAGCAAGATCACTGCTATCCAGGAATCCAAAAATATGGCAACCCTTAGACTGGATGAGCTGATTGGGAACCTCACTGCCTATGAAATCATAAGGCAAACCATAAAGATGGATGCCCCAAAGAAGGAGAGAAGTCTAGCACTGAGGATCACTGAAGGAGCTGATCTGGAGGAAGATGAGATGGCCATGATAAACAAATAATTCAGAAACTTTCTCATGAGGAAGAAGGGCATCTCCAAAGGAGAAAACTCCAACAAGGCAAGGGCACCAGAAAGGTCAGCTAATGAGGGATGCTATAAATGTGGCAAGACTGACCATCTCATTAAAAATTGTCCTCAGTGGGAAGTAGAGTGGAAAAAGGAAAGATATGAGAGAAGGAACAGGAGGAAGGAACAGGTTCAACCCAAGACAAACACAACAAAAGCTATGGTTACTGCTTGGGGGGAAAGTTCAGATGAAGAATCAGAAGATGGTGAGACAGAAGATCAGGCTCTCATGGCAATTGGAGAATCTGATGAGCAGACTTATGAATAACCAGAGGTAAGTATCTCACAATTTAAAACTAAAATAAAGTTTTTATCTAAGGAGAAACTCTCTGAGTTGCTACTTGACTTCATAGATGATTCCGAGGAAACAACCAAAGAGAAGGATCAACTATCTAAAGACTGTGCAATGCTAAAAGAAAAATACATGGACCTGGAGATAAGGGTCAGTGAATCTGAAAAGAAAAACACTTTCTTGATGAACCGGGTTCATCCACTCGAAACTGAGATTCTAGAGCTAAAATCTGAAAACTTAAAGTTAAGACTAGGATCCAGTAAAAAGGTAGTTGATCACTCTCATGTCATGTTAGAAGAAAACATAGGAAAATTAAAAGATAAGATGTATGCCAAGGACGAGCAAATAAGAACTCTTAATGAACAACTTGGCAAAGTCAAACATGAATTAGATCGAACCTGTAAATAGAATAAATCCTCTGACGCCCTGATATGGCTTCAAGAGAATAACAGTAGCAACAGAAGAGGGATTGGTTTTGGGAGTCAATTGCCTAATTGGGATCCCAAAAAGCAAGTATCTCACTCTCCCTGAAAATAAAATCTGCACCCATTGTGGGAAGACTGACCACTATAAATATGAGTGTGCTGTAAAAGAGAAGGCCAGACAGAAAAATGAGAAATTCATTAAAAAGAAAAACTGGCTACAAAATTGGGCCAAAAAAAATCTGATTCATCCATTCTTTCATAGAAAAGGACCCAAACTAGTTTGGGTTCTTAAAACTAACCCCTGATTTCCTTTTGTAGGTTCAAGTGAGAGGAGGCAACCAGATTTGGTACTTGGGTAGTGGCTGCTCAAAACATATGGCAGGGAACATGAACAGTTCCTTTCACTTGAAAGTCTCAAAGGAGGAAATGTCTCCTTTGGAAACGGAAAGAAAGGTGAAATCATTGGGGTTGGTAAAGCAGGCAAGGATGATACACGATCTATTGAACATGTGTATCTCATAGATGGATTGAAATATAGTCTGATCAGCGTATCACAACTATGTGACAGAGATAACCTGGTTGCTTTTACTTCCACAAAATATTTTATGATCAACCTGCTTACTGACAATATTGTTTTGCAGGGAAAAATAATGAATAACATCTATGTCATAGATTTGTCCACACTATCTGAAAATGAACTCACTTGACTAAGTGTGTTGGACAATGATCCCCTTCTGTGGCACAAACGACTTGGTCATGCAAATCTAACTCAGCTTAACAAACTAGTCTTTAAGGACTTAGTGGTAGGACTTCCTAACATTAAGTTCAAGGAAGACAAAGTTTGTGAGGCATGTGCCAGGGGGAAGCAGGTAAGGTCCTCTTTCAAAAGTAAGAAAAT
>ML385792.1:0-20817 GCA_005239525.1 Nicotiana knightiana | reverse complement strand
AAAATTGGGTACTGCACAATTAACTTATAATATTGTGTAGTATTGACGTCTAAAACATCAATTGGTATCAGAGCAGGTTATCCTTGAAAAGGCTAACATCTTGGAAAAGATCAAGATGAGTGCACCACCTGGGAATTGGGAAGGTCAATCAATTGCAAGATCACCACTCTTCAATGGCCAGTACTATTCTTGGTGAAAGAATAGAATGAAGGACCACCTTATTGGAGAGGACTATGAACTCTGGGACATAGTCACTGATGGACCACTTGCAACAATGAAGAAAACTGCTGAAGGTGTAGATGTACCTAAGACTAGGGCTGACTGCACGACTGAAGATCTGAAGAAATGGGAGAAGAATGCCAAAGCAAAGAAGTGGCTAGTGTGTGGATTAGGACCAGATGAATACAGTAGAATCCAAAGTTGCACCACTGCCAAGGAAATCTGGGATACTCTACAAGTAGCCCATGAAGGAACAACTCAAGTGAAGAGGTCTAGAGGTACACTACTATACTCTCAGTATGAAAACTTCACTATGAAAGAAGGAGAGACAATTCAGGAAATGTACACAAGGTTCACAACCTTGACAAATGAACTCAAGTCTCTTGGAAGAATCATACTTGAAGAAGACAAGGTAGAGAAGATCTTGACAAGGGTTCTACCTATCTCCTAGGAAAGCAAGATCACTGCTATCCAGGAATCCAAAAATATGGAAACCCTTAGACTGGATGAGCTGATTGGGAACCTCAACCCATAGACTTAACTAAGCATGGCGCATAGAAGATCAAATAGGCAATTAAACACGTAATCATGCTTCCCTAATCTAAGCTAGAAAATTAAACATATTAGTGCAATTTAATAAGGGAAAACAATTTATGACTTAAAAAGGGAAAATGGATTTTCGCAATAATATCCCCTGTACATAATCGTCACCTCACGTACACGGTGCCCACACATCAATTAATATCAAACATCCTAAGGGGATGTCCCCAACACAAGGTTAGGCAAGCCACTTACCTCAACCGCTCAACTCAACTCGATATCACGTTCTTGCCACGAGTAACCAACTCTAAATGACCCAAATCTATTCAAATCAATTGCATAATGTAAATATAGTTACAAGTAACTCATTTAATTAATTAATTCCAAGCTAAAGCGCAAAATTAGGAAAATCGCCCAAAAAGTCTTCTCGGGTCCACGTCTCGGAATCGAGCAAAAATCACAAATTACGAACACCCATCCACCCACGAATCTAACCATTCCAAATTTACTCAAATCCGATCCCAAATTCTCGATCAAAATCCCAAAATTCGGCCTAGGAACTTTTTCTCAAATTTTCCCCAATTTTTCACCCCAAATCCGAAATTGGATGATAAAGCATAGATTAGCGGGAATTAATCAAAACTGAGTAAGAATCACTTAACCCAAACACCCACGTAAAAAATCTCTCCAAAGATTGCCTAATCCCGAGCTCTCAAGTCCAAATGGTGAAAAATGACATAAACCCTCGACTTTGAACATTTTAAATCTACCTAGGCATTCCTTAATCACGATCGCGGAAATACCATCGTGATCGCGAAGAAAAATTTTGCTGCCTCATGATTTTACTCTATGCGACCGCGTCACACCCCACGCGAACGTGATGCAGTGGCTCCTCAGACTTACGTGATCGTGATTGACCCCACACGATTGTGAAGAGTAACACCCAGCTTCCTTTACCGCCTTATTTCTTATTCGCGAACGCGGCCTGGGCCATGCGTTCGCGATGCACAACCTGACTGACCTACGTGATCGTGTCCCATTCTTTGAGAATGCAAAGAGTTTACCCAGCTGGCCTCCCAATTTCCCTACGTGATCACGATCCTCCTCATGCAATCGCGATGAAGAACATCAGCTGCAGAACACCAGTAAAAACCAGCCAACTCCGTAAGTCCAAAAATGATCTGTTGAGCGTCTGAAACACATCCAAAGCCCCCGGGACCTCAACCAATCCTACCGACCAATCCTATAACACCATATGAACTTAGTCAAGCCTTTAAACCACCTCGAACAACACCAAAAACATGAATTAAGCACGGATTCAAGCCTAAGAACTTAGAATCTTCTAAATTCTACAGACTATGCCGAAACACATCAAACTTAGTCCTAATTACCTCAAATTTGACACATAGGTCACAAAAGAAAACACCTGGGTTGCCTCCCAAGAAGCGTCTAATTTAACGTCGCGGCACGACACAAGCTACCATGATCAAGTGAATATCAACAAAGTCACCACATGGCTATCCTCAAATTTCCCCAAGTAGTGTTTTACCCGATTCCCATTCACACAAAAAATTTCTCCATTCTTGTTCTTTAGATCAAGGGCACCAAAGGGTGTAACCAACACCACCACGAATGGACCACTCCACTTTGATTTGAGTTTGCCCGGAAACAGGCGAAGCCTCGAGTTGAAGAGTAATACCAAGTCGCCCACTTTGAATTCCCGGTTCTTAGAATACTTGTCATGCAAATACTTCATTTTCTCCTTATAAAAAGAACTAATTGCATATGCATGGAATCTAAACTCATCAAGCTCATTAAGGTGATCAGCACGAAGATTTGCAGCAGTGTCCCAATCCAAATTCAACTTCTTCAAAGCCCAAAGTGCCTTGTGCTCCAACTCGACCGGTAAGTGACATGCCTTACCATACACCAACCGGTACGGTAACCTACCAATCCGGGTCTTGAAGGCAGTCCTATATGCCCAAAGTGCATCATCCAGCTTTCTTGAGCAATCGGTCCTATTTGCATTCACGGTCTTGGACAAAATGTTCTTGATTTCCTGATTTGAGACTTCAACTTGCCCACTAGCTTGAGGATGGTAAGGAGTGGACACTTTGTGATCTACCCCATACTTGGAAAGAAACGTATCCAAAGCTCAATTACAAAAATGAGACCCCCCATCACTTATGATAGCCCAACTATGGTAAGGAGTGGACACTTTGTGTGAATATTTTTTTCTTGAGAAAACCAACTACCCTTCGGGCTTCATTATTGGGCAAAACCGCGGCCTCGACCCATTTTGAAACATAATACACAGCCACGAGAATGTAGGTATTTTCACACGAGCTGATAAAAGGGCATATGAAGTCAATGCCCCACAAATCAAATATATTAACCTCAAGGATCGTGGTGAGGGGCATTTCATCATTCTTTGATATGCCGCCCGCTCTTTTACATTCGTCACACCTCTTCACCAATTCGCTTGCATCCTTGTACAAAGTAGGCCAATAAAATCCGCAACTTAGAACTTTTGAAGTTGTCCGTGCCCCACCGTGATGACCACCGTAGGGCGAGGAGTGGCAAGAATCAAGAATGGTCATTTGCTCTTCCTCGGGGACACAGCGCCGAATGACTCCATCATTGCAAATTTTGAACAAATACGGCTCATCCCAATAATAATCCAAGATGTCCCGTCTAAGCTTCTTCCTTTGGTTAGCAGAGAGCACACACGGAACAACATCGGTAACTAGAAAGTTGGCAATGTCCGAAAACCAAGGCATGTTTTGCATAGAGACTGAAAGAAGATGCTCATCCGCAAAGGCATCATTGATCTTAAGGCCATCACTTGGCCTTCCTTGCACTTCCAACTGGGATAGATGATCGGAAACTTGATTTTCGCTCCCCTTTCTATCAACAATTTCTAGATCAAATTCCTGGAGCAACAAGACCCACCTCATAAGCCTAGATTTGGAATATTTCTTCGTCATCAAGTATCAGAGCGTCGCATGATCAATGTGCACAATCACCTTGGCGCCCATGAGGTAGGGCCTAAAATTTTCCATAGCAAAAACAATAGCCAACAACTCCTTTTTTGTGACAGTATAGTTAACTTGGGCGACATTCATGGTTTTGCTTGCATAATATACAAGATGAAAGATTTTGTTCACCCGTTGGACCAAGACCGCCCCCATCTCCACGTCACTTGAACTCAAACTTGGCGTCCTTCTCCAATAGCTTGCATAGGGGATTAACCACTTTTGAAAAATCTTTAATGAATCTCCGATAAAATCCCGCATGCCCAAGGAAACTACGGACTCCCTTCACGGAAGTTGGAGGAGATAACTTGGAGATAACCTCGATCTTGGCCTTATCCACTTCAATTCCATCTTTTGAGATGTTATGGTCGAGGACTATGCCCTCCTCGACCATGAAATGGCATTTTTCCCAATTCAATACAAGGTTGGTTTCTTCACACCGGGCGAGAACTTCATCAATATTTTTCAAACACTCCTAGAATGAGTCCCCAACCACACTGAAGTCGTCCATGAAGACTTCCATGAAGTCCTCCACCATATCCGTGAAAATTTCCATCATGCACCGCTGGAATGTAGCAGGTGCATTGCACAAACCGAATGGCATCCTTGAAAAAGCAAATGTCTCGTAGGGACAGGTGAAGGTTGTATTTTCCTAATCTTCTGGGGCTATAAGTATCTGATTGTAACATGAATACCCGTCCAAGAAATAATAGAAAGCCCTCCCAGCAAGCCTGTCAAGCATCTGGTCCAAAAATGGCAAAGGAAAGTGATCCTTTCGGGTCACCTTGTTCAATTTCCTATAATCCATACAAACCCTCCAACCAGTCACAGCCCGAGTGGGAATCAGCTCATTCTTGTCATTCTGCACCAATGTCATACCACGCTTTTTTGGAACACACTGAACTGGAGAAGTCCAAGCACTATCAGAGATTGGGTAAATTACCCCAGCATCGAGCCACTTGATTAGCTCCTTTTTGACCTCCTTCTGCATTGCCTCATTCAACCTCCGCTGATGTTCTATGGAAGGCTTTGCATCATCTTCAGGAATTATTTTTTGCATGCAAAAGGCGGGGCTTATGCCCCGAACGTCAGCTAGAGTCCAACCTATGGCCTTCTTTCTCCTTTGGATCACTTTAAGTGTGGAATATACCTGCAATTAGGTTAGGCAAGAAGAAAGTATAACAGGTAAAGTACAATCAGGGCCCAAGAACTCATACCTGAGGTGTGGTGAAAGAGGCTTCAACTCTAGGGTTGGTGGCTCCTCGATTGAGGGCTTTTTCAGTGGAGTTTTCTGATTTTCCAAATCCAAAGATAGCTTGCGGGGTCCATAAGAATAAGAATCCATTCCTTGCAATGCATTAGTACCCTCGACCAATTCATCTGTCATCACATCTTCATGATTCAATAAGACCACTTCCATGGGATCCTCAACGTTGATCATTGAGCTTGTCTCATCAATTATCACCTCGGTGACTAGATCCATAAAATAGAACACCTACGTACTATTTGGTTGCCTCATTGAATTTCAAATGTGGAAAATAACCTTTTCATCACCCACCCGGAAGTTGAGCTCACCGGCCTCCACATATATCAAGTCCGTCCCTGTTGCTATGAAAGGTCTACCCAAGATAATTGACACTTCATAATTGACCTCACAATCCAATATCACAAAATACGCTGGCAAGATGAATTTGTCGACGCGCACCAAAACATCGTCAATGATACCAAATGGTCGCTTCATAGTTCGATACGCCATTTGAATCCGCATAGAAGTTGCTCTAGGTTGGCCAATTCCCAAGGTTTTAAAGACAGAATAAGGCATCAAGTTGATACTAGCACCAAGTCACACAATGCCTTGGCAAAGACCGCACTACCAATAGTGCAAAGAATAGTGAATGCTCCGGGATCCTCTAGTTTGGGTGACATTGAATGCACAATTTCACTCACTTAGTGGGTCATCTTGATTGTCTTGCACTACATGGATCTCTTCTTTATGACCAATTTTTTCATAAACTTGGCGTACCCGGGCATTTGTTCAAGAGCCTCAACTAATGGAATGTTGATAGACAAGCTCTTCATCATTTCTATGAACTTCTTGAACTGATTCTCACTCTTATGCTTATCCAATCTTTGAGGATAGGGAGGAGGAGGTCTACGCAATAGAGCCTTGGATTTTGGCGCAACCGGCTCGGGTATGTCAATTACATGTTCCCTAGACGGGTTCATGTGATTTTGTGTTTCCCTCTCATTATCATTGATGTCAATCCTCACCTAACCATCTATCGGCTCTTCAATCACTTGTACAACCTCAATAGGAACCTCATCTTGTTGCATATCATCATCATCGCTAATAACCCTCTTTTGCTTGGAAGAACTAGCCTCACCACCTCGACCACTCTTTGTGGTCACCGCCATTACATGCCCTATATTGTTGTTGTTGTTCCCACCATTTGGGTTCATCACCGTGTCATTAGGTAGTGCCCCATTAGGGCGATTGTTCAAAGCATGGGATATTTTTCCCATTTGGACCTAAATATTGCGGATTGAGGTAGTGTGGGAGGCAATTTGAGCATCCAAATTTGCATTACGGTCCATCATTTGTTTAAACGTTTACTCGATCCGTCCCGTATCATTGCTTGATGGACTTTAACCTTGGGATTGATACGGGGGTGGATTGTTGGGTTGTTGGTACACGGGGGACTTTGAAAGCCCGACCCCCGATTGCCGTTTCCACCCCAATTGCTATTATTGTTCCCATTCCAATTGTTGTTGTTGCCTCACCATTGTTGATTGTTGTTCCCCCAATTCCTAGAGTTGTTATTGTTGTTCCAATTTCCTTGCCTTTGATTGTTCCAATTTTGGTTGTTCTCTTGATTGTTCTGTTGCCCTTGAAAATTGTTTGCATACATCATATCCTCATTTGGCTCATCATAGGAATCCTCATTGTTGTAACCACTCACACTTTCTCACTTTGATCATTGTTGATTTGCATTTGATTGCCACGTTGCCTTCGCTTGTTGACAAAAAGATTGACCCCTTCCATAGCATGCACTTTATTTGGCCCTTGGATTTGTTGAAGCTGCGCCTTAGCAAGTTGATTCATGGTAGTTGTAAGCTCAGCAATGGCCTGAACGTGGTCTTGAAGTTCTTTATGAAAATTTATCCCACTTGGGGCACAGTAGCCCGACTTTTCTTTGCTGACGAAGTATCAGACATTTCATCCAGAATATCACAGGCCTCATTGTAAGGTAGCTTCATGAAATTACCCCCAGCTAATTGGTTGACCACACACTGATTGGTCGTGTTAATGCCTCGGTAGAATGTTTGTTGTATCATAGCCTCGGTCATGTCATTGTTGGGGAATTCTTTGACTTTTGTTCTGTAGCGCTCCCAAATCTCGTGAAGGGGCTCATTTGGCTCCTGCTTGAATTCCAATATCTCATCTCGCAAAGATGCTATGTGTCCGGGAGAGAAAAACTTGGAAATGAACTTATCCTCCAACTCATCCCATGTAGAGATAGAATGATTGGGGAGTTGTTCAAACCAATCCAGTGCCTTCCCTTGGAGAGAGAAAGGAAAGAATCTGAGCCTCAAGGCATCCTCCGATACATTGGTTTCCTTCCTTCCCCAACATGTGTCCACAAATCCTTTTAAGTGCTTGTAGGCATTCTGATAGGGAGCACCCGTGAGATATCCTCGCTGCTCCAGAAGTGTCAACATGACATTAGTGATTTGAAAATTACCCGCCCGGATTCTGGGTGGGACAATTGCACTGGCATATCCCTCGTTCAGAAGCACCGGAGGAGCTACTCTTGGAAGAGGCGGGGGAGGGTCTAGAATATTATCATTGGCATTGGCCTGTCGGCCCCGTCTTTGAGCTGGAGGTACTAGATGCACCT
Source organism: Nicotiana knightiana (assembly GCA_005239525.1). Taxonomy (NCBI): domain Eukaryota; kingdom Viridiplantae; phylum Streptophyta; class Magnoliopsida; order Solanales; family Solanaceae; genus Nicotiana; species Nicotiana knightiana. The sequence goes on along the minus strand of ML385792.1, from coordinate 13,124 downwards.
CCTATTCCCTGTTATCATCTACCTCCTCCCCCGGTATAATATTTGCCAGAGTATCAGCCATAATTACCTGTAGTTTAAACATACAAGTAAAAAATTAGAAGGAAATAAAAACAATCTACACAACTAATCGAATAGATAGTGTCACCACACTCAAAACAACCCCTAAGATGATTCGGTGGCTGAGACTGACTTGGACCTGGCCTGCTGGACCTGCCGGTAATAGCACCTCAAGCAGGAGGCATACTGGATACTAGTGGTGCATAAGAGGGCTCCTAAGGTCTGGGAGGAGCTGGAACATCGCTGGTTGCTGGAAGAGCTGAATGAACAGGGTGACTCACAAAACCCCACCATAGCGTGATGTTGGTGCACGAGCTCCTGAATAATGACCAGTTTCTCAATACCTCTTGGCCTCTCTCGCCTCTCTGTCCTGGGCAAACATGCCCTCCACTCTCCTGGAAATTCTCACTGCTTGCTGATAAGTGATGTCCATCTCTAACTCCCTGGCCATATTGGTCCGAATACTGGGATGGAGCCCCTCAATGAAGCGATAACCTCTCTATGACTGTAGCAACCAAAGTCGGTGCATGCCGAGCTAACTCACTGAAACAGACTGCATACTACGACACAATCATAGCACCCTAACGCAGCTGCTCAAACTCTGCGCGTCAAGCTTCCATGAGGCTCTGAGGAACATACTCACGCATGAACATCTCTGAAAATCGAGTCCAAGTGAGTGAGGCTGCCTTGTCCGGACTGCTCAGCTCATAAGCACGCCATCAGTGATATGCCGCTCCCCTCAGCTAGAAAGTGGTAAAAGAAACCCCACTCGTCTCCACAATTGCCATAGTGCGGAGAATACGATGACACTCCTCAAGAAAACCAGAGCGTCATATGAAGCTAGTCCACTGAAAGTAGGTGGGTGGTAATTCCTGTACCTCTCAAGTTTGAGCTGCTCTGCCTCAAAAGCAACTACCCTGGTCTCATGCAAAATCGGAGCCACCGGGGTCATAGGAATAAATTTTGGGTCCTGATCAACCTGGACCCTCTGCTCAGGAGTGCGGGTTGCGGGAGTCTGTGTCCCTCCCCCAGCCTGAGATGTAGAGGGAGCTATCAGAAGTAGTCTAGCCTGAGGTAGAGTGCTGAACATGCTCATAAACTAATTTAAAGTCTCCTAGAGGGCTGGAGCAGTAATAGAGAACTCTGGTGCCGGCCCTCCAGCTGGAGCTGCTGGGGGCTCCTCTGGCGTAGCTCTCGCAGGTGCTTGGGCTGCACCGTGTAGTCGTCCTCTGCCCCGACCCCGGCCTCGGGCAGATCTAGCAGGGGGCTCAAGTGCCTGATTGTCGGTCCTCCCAGTACGGGTCCTCACCATCTATGATAAAAAATAATATAGAAGTTTAGAATTTTGATGTCAATAACTCGCACGACAAGGAAATCAAAGAAATATGATTATTCTTAACAATTACATAGACTCCCGAAGATAAGTATGGACGTCTCCACACCGATCCGCGAGACTCAAATAAACCGGCTTGTGACTCGTGACTCCTATGAACCTAGTGCTTTGATACCAACTTGTCACGACCCGATTTGACCCTCCGAAAGTGCCGTGACGGCACCTAGTCTACTAGGTAAACCTAATATTACAAAAATGTAACGAAAACACAACAATTAAAATATAAAACAACATATTGTGAATAACCAAAAATAATGCCACTCTGCATATACAAAAGACAGTTTCTCGAGACCCGAAATATCGCTAAGTCACAAGTTTATATAATATATTGTAGCTCTATACAAAAGTCTGAAGATACATAAGAAGATTCTAGACGGGGGTAGAAGGGGACACTGAGGATTCTGCAGACGTGGTCAGAAGTACCTTGAAGTCTCCTAGAAATTAGCAACACATACTATCCTCGAGGCTAATAGCTCGTACCTTGAAATGCACACGAAAAGCATGTGCAGGAAAGGGCATGAGTACACCATAATGGTACCCAGTAAGTTCCAAGACTAACCTCGATCAAGTAGGGACGAGGTCAGGTCAAGGCTCTACCGGAGTAAATATAATCAAATTAATAGTAAGATATGTAAGTAAATTTGCGGTAAAATAGTTAAAGAAATTCTCAATATTTAACTGTTAAAGGAATCCCTAGGCTCGGAACAAGGTAAAACACAGTAGGAAAAACTCCCGGGATACCGTCCTGTAGTTCCAAATGATTATGCAGTACAGGGGGATCTCCTAGAATACGTCCGCAGTCCCAAAAGCAAATATGCAATACAGGGGGATCTTCCGGAATACGTCTGTAGTCCCAATTTAATTATGCAAGACAGAGGGATATCCCGTAATACATCGTAGTCCCAATTTAATATGCAATGCAAGATAAAATAACAGGTATGACATCAAGTTATACAGTTTAAACTAAACATGGGTAAGGAAAATAAGGACTTAACTAAGCATGGCGCACAGAAGATCAAATAGACAATTAAACATGTAAGCATGCTTCCCTAATCTAAGCTAGATAATTAAACATATTAGTGAAATTTATTAAGGGAAAACAGTTTATGACTTAGAAAGGGAAAACATGATTTTTGCAATAATAACCTGTGTACGTACTCTTCACCTCATGTACACGGCGCCCACACATCAATTAATATCAAACATCCTAAGGGGAAGTCCCCAACACAAGGTTAGGCAAGCCACTTACCTCAACCGCTAAACTCAACTCGATATCACGTTCTTGCCACAAGTATCCGACTCCAAATGGCCCAAATCTATTCAAATCAATTGCATAATGTAAATATATCTACAAGTAACTAATTTAATAAATTAACTCAAATCTAAAGCGCGAAATTAGGAAAAATGCCCAAAATGTCTTCCAGGGCCCACGTCTCGGAATCGGGCAAAAATCATAAATTACGAACATCCATCCACTCACAAGTCTAACCATACCAAATTTACTCAAATCGGATCCCAAATTCTCGATCAAAATCCCAAAAGTTGACCTAGGAACTTTTCTCAAATTTTCCCCAATTTTTCACCCCAAATCCGAAAGTAGATGATAAAATTAAACATAGATTAGCGGGAATTAATCAAAACTAAGTAAGAATTACTTACCCCAAACACCCATGTGAAAATCTCTCCAAAGATAACGTAATATCGAGCTCTCAAGTGCAAATGGTGAAAAATGACATAAACCCTCGACTTTGAACATTTTAAATCTTCCCAAGCATTCCTTAATCGCGATCGCGGAAACACCGTCGCGATCGCGAAGAACAACTTCGCTGCCTCATGATTTTACTCTATGCGACCGCGTCACACCCTATGCGAACGTGATGCAATGGCTCCTCAGACTTACACGATCACGATTGACCCCACGTGATCGCGAAGAGTAACGCCCAACTTGCGTTGATCCTTATTTCTTCTTCGCGAACGCGGCCTGGCCCACGCGTTCGTGATGCACAACCTGACTGACCTACACAATCGCATACCATTCTTTGCCAATGCGAAGAGTTAACCTAGCTGGCCTCCTGATTGCCCTACGCAATCACGATCCTCCTCACACGATCGCGATGAAGAACGCCAGCTATAGAACACCAGCAAAATTCAGCCAACTTCTTAAGTCCAAAAATGACTCGTTGAGCATCTGAAACACACCCGAGGCCCCCGGGACCTCAACCAATCCTATAACACCATACGAGCTTAGTCGAGCCTTCAAACCACCTCGAAAAATACCAAAAACATTAATTAAGCACGGATTCAAGCTTAAGAACTTAAAATTTTCTAAATTCTACAGACGATGCCGAAACACATCAAACTTAGTCTGAATGACCTCAAATTTTACATTCAGGTCACAAATGACACTACGAACCTACAGTCACTCTCGAAATTCCATTCGAGATCGATATCAAAATTTCCCCTATCGGCCAAAATCGTCGAAAATCTAACTTTTGCCAATTCAAACCTAAATTTACTACAAACCTCCAAAAAACATTCCGGACGTGATCCTAACCCCAAAATCACTCAACAAAGCTAACAGAGTCAACATAATTCCATTCCGGACCCGTCTTCACATAGTTCTGACTACGGTCCAAATTCTAAGGCTTAAACTCACATCTAGGGACTAAGTGTCACAGAACTCTCCAAATTCCATAATCAATCAGTCTGACAAGTCCCAATAGCTGAAACAAACATGGGGAAAGCAGTTATTAGGGGATCGGGGTATTAACTCTCAAAAAGACCGATCGGGTTGTTACAAATACCTTCATGTTAGAGATCATACTTAGGCTTTATTCATGCTCACATTAGTTGTACTCAGTCATAGAAATTCTTGTACATGTTTACCCCAGTCCCTATTATCTTGCTGATACACTGTAATACTTGAATTGGACTGCTTTTCCTTATTTGTTGAAAACTATGAGGCTAGATAGGTACATGACTGAGTGAGGCCGAGGGCCTGTTGTGAGACATTGTACTATAGCACGTGAGTTGTCCATGCAGATCCAGATTGTACTATAGAACATGAGTTGTCTGTGCAGATCCAGATATGATATGATAGCACGTGAGTTGTCTTTGAAGCATGTGAGTGGTCCATGCAGATTAGCGCTTGGGCTGTAGGAGCCCCTTCGGAGTCTGAACACCCCCAGTGAGCGCATGTACCTATTGAGCGTGTGCATTGAGGGCTAAGGGATTGAGTAACATTGTTGTGAGGTTTCATCTATTTTTGTTGTTGCTGCATTTATCTGTTAATTGCCTTGTAGTAGTTGATAATTCATGAAAATTTACCTTTTATCCCTATTTATTCTTAACTATGAAAAGTATTAATTGGATTGTTCTTCTTAGCTAGTCACTACTACTCAGTTCCTTAGTTATTTCTGTTACTTGCTAAGTCGGTTGTACTCATACTACACCCTGCACTTTATCTACAGATTCAGGTGAGTTTGAGTGTGGAGATCATTGAGTCCAGGCTAGCTTATCTTCGGAGACTGCAAGGTAGTTGCTAGCGTCCGCAGGTCCTTGTTACTCCTTCTATCTTATTTTCTGGTTGTATTGACAGTTAGATAGTTGATGTATTAGCTTATGGATTTAGATGCTAATGACTTGGTGACACCCCGATGTTTGGGGCTCGTTTCCATATTTCTATATTTATTTTCAGAGTTTATCTTGGTTTATGAGAAATTCAAATATTGAAAGCGTCTTTATTAAATTCTTATAGTCAAACTAGTAGTAATATTTTGGGAAATAGGCTTGCCTTGTATCACAATAGGCGTCATCACAACATGGTTTAAATTTGTGGTCGTGACAAGTTGGTATCAGATTCTAGGTTACATAGGTCACACGAGTCATGAGCGGGTTAGTAGAGTCTTGCGGATCACTACAGATATGTCTGTACTTATCTTCGAGAGGCTGCAGAACCTTTAGGAAAAATTTCACATTCTTGGATTCTTGTCGTGCGTTCTGTTTATTATGGTAACTAAACATATGTTATTTCCTTCTCTCACAGATGATGAGGACTCATGCTACCGGTCAGGAGGGACATCCACCAGCACCACCAGCTAGGGTCGCAATAGAGGACATGGTAGAGACAGAGACATCGCCAGTGCAACACCTGGGGCAGCACCTACAGATCCCCCAATTTTCCCCCTCAGGACCAAGTCCCCTTGGTAGATGTTCCGGCGGGACCAATTCAGACACCACCTGTGCCTATCGTGATTCCTGGCCTTCAGGAGGTCTTGGCCTAGATTCTATTAGTGTGTACGGGCCTTGCTCAGGCGGTCTCAGTTACTATGACCGCAGCCATTTCTCAGGCCGGGGAAGGCACCCAGACTCATGCCACCTGCACGCCAGAGCAGGTTGTTCAGGGACTTCAGAGACCGGGGGAACCACCAGCCGAGCCGGTTGCAGCTGCTCAGGAGCATGTAATTCATGTTATGCCGGTGGATGATCAGTGTAGGTTGTAGAGGTTTCGGAGACTCTAGCCTCCACCCTTCAGTGGCACAAAGAGAGAGAGGATGCCCAAGATTTCTAGGACAGGTGCCAGAGGACACTCTGCACAGCTAGTATTTTGGAGACTTGTGGGGTATCATTCACTACATTTCAGTTTTCTAGGGCTGCACTCCATTGGTGGGAGACTTACGAGAGGCGTAGGCCTGCTGATGCAACATTGCTCACTAGGCAGTAGTTCTTCGTTGTATTTTTAGAGAAGTTTGTTCCTCAGTCCAGCAGAGAGGAGCTGCACAGACAGTTTGAACAACTTTTCCAGGGTGATATGTCGGTGACGTAGTATGAGATGCAATTTTCGGAGTTGGCCCGACATGCTATCGTGTTGGTTCCCGCAAACAGGGAGAGAATCATGAGGTTCATAGATGATCTCACTTTTCAGCTACGGTTGCTTATGACCCGAGAGAGGGTGTCTGGTGCTACCTTTGATGAGGTTGTCAACATTTCTCGACAGATTGAGATGGTTCATGGTCAGGAGAGGGTTGATAGGGAAGCCAAGCGGCCTTGTGGACTAGGTCGATTAAGTGGTGCTCCTCATGGGGTTCAGTTTCAGCACGACAGAGGTTGTCCATTTAGACATGCTCAGTCGGCTCGCCCATTTCACCGTGGTGCATCATCTGGCTATGGTTCTCAAAGTCATCAGCAGGGCCAGTCGCCATTCATCGCATTGCCAGCGCAGAGTTCTCATCATGCCCCGTCCACTCAGGTATCACCGGTTAGTTCTTTTGGACATCATGAGCAGCAGTTTCGTTAGAGGAGGAGTTGTTTTGAGTGCGGGGATTTTGGTCACATCATGAGAGATTTCCCTAGGCTATTGGGTGGGACTCCACAACGGAGTACTCGGTCGATGGCACCAGCACTAGTTCCTCCACCACCCGTCCAGCCAGCTAGGTGTGGGCCTCAGCCGGGCAGGGCAGAGCCCAGTCAGCTAGGGGTCGCCCGAGAGGGAGAGGCAGATCATGGGGTGGTCAGGCCCATTTCTATGCCCTCCCAGCCAGACCAGACGCTATTTGTTCAGATGCTGTGATTACAGGTATATCCCCGTCTGTCACAGAGATGCCTCTGTATTATTTGACCCTGGTTCTACATATTCATATGTTTCAGCATACTTTGCTCATTTTCTGGATATGCCCCGTGAGTCATTAGTTTCACCTGTTCATGTATCTACTCCTGTGGGCGATACTATTAATGTGGACCGTGTGTAGCGGTCATGTGTGGTGTCTATTGGAGTTCTGGAGACCCGAGTGGATTTGTTGTTGCTCAACATGGTTGATTTCGATGTGATATTGGGCATGGATTGGTTATCTCCATGTCATGTTGTTCTAGACTGTCACGCCAAAATCGTGACCTTAGCGATGTCGTCCGAGAGTAGAGTAGTTCTATAGACTATGTACCGAGTAGGGTGATTTCATATTTGAAGGCTCGGTGTATGGTTGAGAAGGGTTGTATTTCTTACTTGACTTTTGTGAGAGATGTTAGTGCAGAGACTCCTGCCATTGATTCTGTTCCGGTGGTATGTGATTATCTGGATGTGTTTCTTGCAGACCTGTCGGGCATGCCGACTGACAAGGATATTGACTTTGGTATTGATTTGGTGTCGGGCACTCAGCCCATTTCTATCCCGCCATATCGTATGGAACTAGAAGAGTTGAAGGAATTAAAAGAACAGCTTCAGGAACTCCTAGATAAGGGGTTTATGCGGCCTAGTGTGTCACCTTGGGGTGCACCAATTCTATTTGTGAAGAAGAATGATGGTTCCATGAGAATGTGTATTGACTACAGGCAGCTGAACGAGGTCATAGTCAAGAACAAGTATCCTTTGCCTTGTATTGATGATATATTTGACCAGCTTCAGGGAGCGATGGTGTTATCTAAGATTAATTTGAGGTCCGGGTATCATCAGCTGAAGATTCAGATATTCCTAAGACGGCTTTCAGGACCTGTTATGGCCATTATGAGTTCTTAGTGATGTCTTTTGGCTTGACCAATGCCCCAACAATGTTCATGGATTTGATGAACAGTGTATTCCAGCCATATTTGGACTCTTTCGTTATTGTGTTCATTGATGACATCCTGGTGTACTCTCATAGCCAGGAGGAGCATGCTCAACATTTGAGGATTTTATTACAAAGAATGAGGGAGGAGAAGCTTTATGCAAAGTTCTCCAAGTGTGAGTTTTGGCTTGGCTCAGTAGCATTTTTGGGGCATGTGGTGTCCAATGAGGGTATTCAGATGGATCCGAAGAAGATAAAGGTGGTACATAGTTGGCCTAAACTGTCCCCAGCTACAGAGATTAGGAGTTTCCTCGGTTTGGCGGGATATTACGTCGCTTTGTGAAGGGATGTTCATCAATTGTTTCGCCCTTGACAAAATTGACCCAGAAGGGCGCTCCATTCAGGTGGTCAGACGAGTGTGAGGAGAGCTTTCAGAAGCTCAAGACTACTTTGACCACAGCTCCAGTGTTAGTTCAACCATCAGCTTCAGGTTCTTATACCGTGTATTGTGATGCCTCGAGGATAGGCATTGATTGTGTTTTGATGCAGGAGGGTAGGGCGATTGCCTACGCCTCGCGCCAGTTGAAGATCCATGAGAAGAATTATCCGGTGCATGATCTTGAGTTAGCAGCCATTGTTCACGCCTTGAAGATTTGGCGTCATTATTTATATGAGGTTCATGTGAGAATTATACTGATCACCGGAGTCTGCAACATCTGTTTAAGAAGAAGTATCTTAATTTGCGTCAGTGGAAATGGTTGGATCTTCTCAAAGGACTATGATATCACTATTCTATACCATCCGGGAAAGGCCAATGTGGTGGCCGATGCGTTGAGTCGCCGGCCAGAGAGTTTAGGGATTTTAGCGTATCTTCCAGTAGTAGAGAGACCATTGGCATTGGATGTTCAGGCCTTAGCGAGCCAGCTTGTGAGATTGGATATTTCGGAGCCTAGTCGGGTGTTGGCTTGCGTGGTCTCCAGGTCTTCTTTTTACAACCGTATCAAGGAGCGTCAGTATGATGACCCCCACCTGCTCGTTCTTTAGGATAGGGTCCGGCGAGGGGATGTTAGGGATGTGACTATTGGTGATGATGGTGTGATGAGGATGCAGGGCCGGATATGTGTGCCTAATGTAGATGGGCTTCGGGAGTTATTCTTGAGGAGGCCCACAGCTCGCGGTATTCCATCCATCTGGGAGCCGTGAAGACGTACTAGGATTTGAGACAGCACTATTGGTGGAGGAGGATGAAGAAGGATATTGGTGGGTTTGTGGCTTAGTGTCTCAACTGTCAGCAGGTTAATTATGAGCATCATTAATCGGGTGGATTGCTTCAGATATTAGATATTCCGAAGTGGAACTGGGAGCGGATCACCATGGACTTTATAGTTTGGCTCCCACGAGCTTCTAGGAAGTTCGATGCTATTTGGGTTATTGTGGATCGGCTGACCAAGTCTGTGCACTTCATTCCTGTTGGTACTACTTACAGTTCAGAGCGATTGACTGAGATTTACATCCGAGAGGTAGTTCGCTTGCATGGTGTCCCAATTTCCATCATTTATGATAGAGGTACTCAGTTCACATTGTAGTTTTGAAGGGCTGTGCAACGAGGGTTGGGTACTCAGGTTGAGTTGAGCACAACTTTTCACCCTCAGACGGATGGGCAGTTCAAGCGCACTATTCAGATATTGGAGGACATGTTGCGCGCTTGTGTTATTGACTTTAGGGGTTCATGGGACCAGTTTTTGCCACTCACGGAGTTCACATATAACAACAGCTATCAATCGGGTATCCAGATGGCTTTGTACGGGGCTTTATATGGGAGGAGGTGTAGATCTCTAGTTGGATGGTTTGAGCCGGGTAAGGCTAGGCTCTTGGGTGCAGATTTAATTCAGGATGCCTTAGATAAGGTGAAGTTGATTCAGGAGTGGATTCGCACGGCGCAGTCTAGGCAGAAGAGCTATGAGGATAGGAAGGTTTGGATGTGTCATAAATGGTTGGGGAGTAGGTCTTGCTAAAGGTATCACCCATGAAGGGTGTTATGAGGTTTGGGAAGAGGGGCAAGTTTAGCACCCGATTTATTGGACCTTATGAGGTGCTTCAGAGGATAGGGGAGGTGGCTTATAAGCTTGCCTTGTCACCCAGTTTGTCGAGTGTGCATCCGGTATTCTATGTTCCCATGCTTCATAAGTATGTTGTCGATCGGTCCCATATTTTGGACTTCAGTACGGTTCAGTTGGAGGGTGATATGACTTATGATGTGGAGCCAGTGGCTATTTTGGATCGGCAGATCCGAAAGTTGAGGTCAAAGGACATAGATTCAGTGAAGGTGCAGTGGAAAGGCCAGCCCGTGGAGGAAGCTGCCTTGGAGACTGAGTGGGAGATGCGAAGCAGATATCCACACCTATTTGCGACTTCAGGTATGTTTCTAGCCTTGTTCGAGGATGAACATTTGTTTAAGAGGGGGAGGACGTAACGACCTGACCGGTCGTTCCGAAAGTTATAGCCCCGTTTCCCCCAGGTGTACGCCGCGAGGGATTGAGACTTGGTCCGTCCCGTGAGCCTGTGAGGCCTAATAGCTGTTATTTGTGTCTATGTGTTTACATATCTCTTAAACTTGACTTCCTTCATGTTAGATATCATACTTAGGCTTTATTCATTCTCACATTAGTTGTACTCAATCATAGAAATTCTTGCATATGTTTACCTCGATCTCTATTATCTTGCTGATACACTGTAATACTAGATTTGGACTGCTTTTCCTTATTTGTTGAAAACTGTGAGGCTAGAGAGGTACATGACTGAGTGAGGTCGAGGGACTGTTGTGAGACATTGTACTTTATCACATGAGTTGTCCGTGCGGATCCAAATTGTACTATAGCACGTGAGGTTCCCGTGCGAATCCAGATATGATATGATATCACGTAAGTTGTCCGTGCAGATTAGCGCTTGGTTTGTAGGAGCCCCTCCGGAGTATGAACACCCCTAGTGAGCGCAAGTACCTATTGAGCATGTGCACTAAGGGCTGAGGGATTGAGTGACATTGCTGTGACGTTTCATCTATTTTTGTTGTTGTTGCATTTATATGCTAATTGCCTTGTAGTAGTTGATAATTCATGAATTTTACCTTTTATCCATGTTTATTCTTAACTGTGAAATGTATTAATTGGATTGTTCTTCTTAGCTTGTCACTACTACTCAGTTCCTTAGTTAAATATATTACTTGCTAAGTCGGTTGTACTCATACTACACCCTGCACTTTATGTGCAGATCCAGGTGAGTTTGAGTGTGCCGATCGTTGAGTCCAGGCTTGCTTATCTTCAGAAACTGCAATAGGTCCTTGTTACTCCTTTTATCTTCTTTTGTGGTTGTATTGACAGTTAGACAGTTGATGTATTAGTTTATGGATTTAGACGCTCATGATTTGGTGACACCCCGATGTTTGGAGCTCGTTTCCGTATTCTATATTTATTTTTAGAGCTTAGCTTGGTTTATGAGAAATTTAAACATTGAAAGTGTCTTTATTAAATTATTATAATCAAACTAATAGTAATATTTTGGGAAATAGGCTTGCCTTGTATCACGATAGGCGCCATCACGACATGGTTTAGATTTGGGGTCGTGACAAACACGAAGATGACTTGCCCCCAACTCTACGTGAACGCGTAACATACTTCGCAATCGCGAGGAACAATTGTTGTTGCCATCAAAATAGACTACGCGTTCGTGATACTTGCCACGCGAACGCGATGAAGAAATGTGGCAACAGACACCAGGACACACCAGCACTGAAAACATGAAGAAAAATAGCCCGAAATCAATCTGAACCACGCTCAAGCCCCCCGGGACCCCGTTCAAGCATACCAACAAGTCTCATTACATGATACAAACCTACTTGAGGCCTCAAAGCACACATAACAACATCTAAACGACGAGTCACACCTAAATTTGAAATCAATGAACTTTGAAACTTCAAACTTCCACAACTGATGTTGTACCCTATCAAATCACATCCAATTAACCTTAAATTTTGCACACAAGTCACATTTGACATTACGGACCTGCTCCAACTTCTAATCGGAATCCAATCCCGATATCAAAAAGTCCACTCCCGGTCATACTTTCTGAAGTTCTAACTTTCGTCATTTCAAGCCAAAGTCAACCACAGACCTCCAAATCACAATCCAAACATGCTCCTAAGTCAAAAAACACCCAATGAAGCTAACGGAACAATTAAAACTCCAATCTGAGGTCAAATACTAAAAAGCAAACTTGGTCAACTCTTCCAATTTAAAGTTTTCTAGTTGAAAATCATTCTTCCAAATCAATTCTGATTAACCTGAAAACAAAAAGCGACGATTCACACAAGTCACAACACATAAAATGATGCTACTCAAGACTTCAAATAGCTGAACGGGATGGAAATGCTCAAAACGACCGTTCAGGTCGTTACATATAATTTAATTTTTGTTTTAAAATACTCCTTTTATTTAATATGTTTTCTATTTGAAAGAGAAATCACCATACAGTATCATGATAACTAATTATGTCTAATAGTTACTAGCTAACACTGAGCTATTAAATTAATAATTATTGTATCTCGTTAACGTGAAAAATAGTATTTAGAAAATTAATTATAAAAAAATTTGGACTATTACATAATAAAGACATAGCAAAAGCTAATAAATAAATACTTTTTGAATGAAAGATTTATTTAAAATTTGCTATCATAACAGTTTTAGTGGATAACGTGCAATAATTTTTATTTTAATTATGACATAAAATACTCTCAACTTAATGATTTATGATTAAAAAAAGTAATTTTGAATAGTCGACGATTTATTAAGAAAATGTGAAGATTTACAAAGTTAGTTACATACAATTGCATAAAGTTCTATTAGGCGAGCCCAATACATTGGGCGTTGGACGTGAGTCTCACGGAATTTAGCCCCACACATAAATCTAGGAGCATTTTATGAGTGCTCCATCCTGCGACGAACCCCGGACGAATTCCAATTTTACCTTTTAAAACAGAGATTGAAGGAAGGATATTCTCATATATATCGGGGCGTGTCCCAGCTCTACCTTTTAAAACAGAGATTGAAGGAAGGATATTCTCATATATATATATATATATATAT
>MDKJ01138904.1:0-13683 GCA_005239525.1 Nicotiana knightiana | reverse complement strand
TATCACTATGGACTTCGTTGTTGGACTCCCACGGACTCAGAGGAAGTTCGACACCGTTTGGGTCATTGTGGATAGGCTGACTATGTCATCGCACTTCATTCCTGTGGCAGTTACTTATTATCAGAGCAGTTGGCAGAGATTTATATTCGGGAGATCGTCCGTCTTCACAGTGTGCCCGTGTTTATGATTTTTTATCGAGGTACGCAGTTTACCTCGCACTTTTGGAGGGCAGCACAGCGCGAGTGGGGTATGCAGGTTGAGTTGAACACAACATTCCATGCTCAGACAGACGGACTGTCTGAGCGTACTATTCATATCTTGGAGGATATGCTCCACGCTTGTTTTATAGACTTCGGAGGATCGTGGGATCAGTTCTTTCCCCTTGTAGAGTTTTCCTACAAAAACAACTAACAGTCGAGCATTCAGATGGTTCCCTATGAGGCATTATATGGTAGACGGTGCAGGTCTCCAGTTGGATGGTTTGATCCGGGAGAGGATCGGCTATTGGGTACAGATCTAGTACAGGAGGCCTTGGACAAGGTCAAGATTATCCAGGATCGACTTCGCACATCTCAGTCCAGGAAGAAGAGTTATGCCGACTGTAGAGTTCAGGATGTGGTATTCATGGTCGGGGAGAGAGTATTGCTTCGGGTATCACCAATGAAGAGTGTCATGAGGTTTGGAAAGAAGAGAAAGTTGAGCCCTAGGTACATCGGGCCTTTTGAGATTCTCGATAGAGTGGGAGAGGTGTCTTATAAACTTGCGTTGCCTCCGGGGTTATCATCAGTTCATCCAGTATTCCATGTGTTCATGCTCCAGAAGTATCATGGTGACCCGTCCCACGTGTTAGATTTCAGCTCTGTCCAGTTGGACAAGGATTTGACTTATAAGGAGGAGCCGGTAGCTATTCTAGACCGACAAGTTCATCAGTCGAGGTCGAAGAGTTATCCTTCGGTTCGAGTGTAATGAAGAGGTCAGCTTGTTGAGGAAGCTACTTGGGATTCCGAGTCAGACATGCGGAGTAGATATCCCCACCTATTCGTCAGTTCATGTACTTTTCTATGTATGTTCGAGGACGAACGGTTGTTTTAGAGGTAGAGATTGTGATGACCTAAGGGGTCATCTTGTGTGTTAGAACTCTATTCTGCGCTCTTTAGCCTTAAAAATCTCCTTTAACCCTCCTCGATTTGCATGCACAGTTCGGGCGTGTTTCCGAAAAGCTTTTGTGTGAAAAATTGAAGAAATAACAATTTTTGACCTTAAAAAATGATTTTTTTAGTTGACTTCAGTCAGAGTTTTGAGTAAACGGACCCGGACCCAGATCCGTATTTTGACGGTCCCGGTGGGTCCGTAGTAAAATATGGGACCGGGGCGTATGCTCGGAATCGAATTTCGAGGTCCCTAGCTCGAGATATGAATTTTTTATTTAAATTGAAAGATTGAAATTGTAAAGGTTTTAGGAAATTGGTTAACGCTTGATCTTGTTGGTAACGGGTCCGTATTTTGGTTCCGGATCCAGGTACATGTCCGTTATGGTATTTTATATCTTATCTGTGAAATTTGGTGAGAAACGGAACTGATTTAACTTAATTCGGACATTCGGTTGAGAAAATAGTAATTTTAAAATGTTCTTGAGAATTTAATATGTTTTGGTGCTAAATTCGTAGTTTTAAGTATTATTTTGACAATTTGAATGCACGAGCAAGTCTGTATGATGTTTTTATACTTGTGTGCATGTTTGGTTCGGAGCCCCAAGGGCTCGGGTGAGTTTCGGATAGGCCATGGGTGGTTTGAGACTTAGAAAAATCTGGTATGTTGTTGTTTCTGGTGTGCTGACATTTTGTGCTTCGCGATCGCGAAGTGTAAGATGGATTGTAGGGGTGGGCATATATCGGGTAAAACTGACAACCCGAACCGTTAATTATTTATTGGGTTATCAGTATTGGGTTATTGGGTTAACGGTTCGGTAACGGGTTAAATTTTTTTTATTGGGTTATCAGTTCGGGCTCGATTTGGTAATTCTGTTATTTGGTAAAACCGATAACCCAATAAGGATTAACTAATTTACTAGTTTACCCTTAAGTATATACATACTAGGGTTTCATAATTCATAGTTCACGCCCTCACCAGTCAGCCCGTCAAGACTCAGGCCGGCGTTAGTCGCCTCACGCTCTCACCAGTCAGCCCGTCAAGACTCAGGCCAGCGTCAGTCGCATTTCTCAGCTTCTTTCTTTCACTCTTCAGTCGCATCTTCACTCTATTTCTCAGATCCATCAGATTCTTCAGTCGCATCTTCACTTCACTCTTTAGTCGCATTTCTGAACCGCATTCTTCAGCTTCATCTTGATTCTTCGTGTATGTTTTTAGTTGCTTCATCTTCATCTTTTTCTTAGTTTGTTTGAAAGCATTCTGGCTCTGGATTTTTCTTAGTTTGTTTGAAAGCAAAACTGTTTTAGTTATTTTATCTTATCGGATAAACCGATAACCGAACCGACAATGATCGATAACCGATTAACCAATAATCGACAGCCGATAACCCATATCTTATCGGGTTATGATATTTGTAAACCGATAACCGATAGGCAAAACCGATAATATTCATAACCGAACCAAATCGACCGATGCCCATCCCTACTGGGCTGGGATGGATTTTTTCTACGCGAACGTGAGGCCTTGGTCGCGAACGTGGAGCATTGGGGGGTTTGCTCTTCGTGAACGCGACCGGCTAGACGCGAACGCGTAGTGTATTGGAGGGCGGCTGGAAATCTTCGAGTTGTTTACGCGAACATAGACCTAGGCTCGCGAACGCGAAGGTCAAAGGGGACTGACCTACGCGGACGCGTGAAACTCTTTGCGAACGCGAAGGTCTTTCTGGTTGTTGTGCATTGCTATCGCGACAGGTCTCTCGCGAATGCGACGAAGACTTGTCCAGTGATTTTAAAAACAGAACAAAAACAAGACTTTTTCCTAAATTTCATATTTCATCACTAGAACTCGGCCTAAGGCAATTTTTGAAGAGGGGATTCAACACCAAATCATAGGTTTGCACTTCTTAACCCGTTTTCTTCAATTTTCATTATCACTCATTGAAATGCAAGTCCTAAATCTTGTTCTTTTATGGTAGAAATTTGGGATTTTGAGGGAATTGAGAATTTGTTTTGCAAATTTGGGAATTTAGACCTCGAGTCGGGGTCGAATTCTGGAACTAATTACATATTAGGTCTCGAGGGTGAATGGGTAAATGAATTTTGGTCCGAACTTCGAGTTTTGACCAAGCGGGCCCGAGGTCGATTTTTGACTTTTTGGTCGAAAGTTTGGGAAATCTATGATTATGTATTGAAACTGATTTCTTTAGAAATAATTAATGTTATAAGTTAATTATGACTAGATACCGGTGGATTGGAGGTGGAATCTAGAGGAAAAGTGATGGTTGAGCTTTGATTTGGCATTTGGAGCGAGGTAATCATGTCTAACTTGGGCTTGAAGGATTAAGTATTATTTGTTTATTTGCTACATGTTTGGGTTGTTGAGTATAATGTATAGGTGAGGTGACGAGCACCTATGTGTTGTTGTCGAGTCATAGCATGCGAGTGAGTCTTGTTCTTGTAACTGTTGTAGTCTTTAATCATATCGTTCATGCTTGGTTTAGCTATTTGTGATGTTGGACAACTCATATCATGTTTTACTGAGATTTGGTAATTGTTGAATATTGGCTCAAGGTTGAGGCTGAGATTGTGGCACCAAGTATTGATGAAATGCTGACTTTTCTTTGATATTTCTATCTATCCGTTAATATTGATCTTTGATTGGTGAGGAAAAGTGTAAAGCGTGAAGGGTGATGTCGTGTCATTGCATTAATTCATATGGTGAGGAAGAGTGTAAAGCACGAAGGGTGATGTCGTGTCATTTCATTATTTCATATGGCGAGCAAGAGTGTAAAGCACGAAAGGTGATGCCGTACCATTTCATTATTTCATATGGTGGGGTTGAGAGTAAAAACACGAAGGGTGATGCCGTGCAATTTATTTTACTGTTCTTACTTATTTTATCTGTTTAAGGCATTTTGATTTATCCGGTTATATCATTGTTGCAGATTTCTTACAGTGTGAACCCCTCAATATGTCCCCTCCCAATATTTCCTGTCTTATTTCTGCTATTGCCGTTATTGCTACATGTATGATTATACTGCACAGGTTGTTTGTGGGTGTCTTGTCCTAGCCTCGTCACTATTTCGCCGAGGTTAGGCTCGACACTTACCAGGACATGGGTTTGGTTGTACTGATACTGCACTCTGCATTTTCTGTGCAGATCCAGGTATCGGTCCAAGCTGATTCTGAGATTTGATGTTGCCTTCACTACACAGGAGACCCAAGGTAGATCTGCCGACATCTACAGACCTTGAGTCCCCTCCTACCTGCTCATTTTTACTATTTTCTTGACTCATAAACAATTGTATTTCTCCTTCAGCCAAATACTTGTAGATAAATCATAGTAGTCCGTGAGTTGTGACTCCAAATTATAGATATATATATATATATATATATATATATATATATGTAATGCATATACACAGTGTTGTTATGAATTTTTGTTTCTTTATTTATTTATCATGCGTTGAATTGTAATAATTCGCCGCAAGTCTTAAGATTTTTATGTTGTGAATTTCAAATGTTGGCTTGCCTATCGAGTGCAACGTTTGGCACCATCACGGTCCCCACGGTGGGAGTTCGGGTCGTGACATTTCTACTTAATGTGAGTTTAATACATAGATTATGGGTAGATTTTAACATGAAAATTTGTAAAAATCATGAGTTTAGATGAAAAACCTAGGTTTTTATAAAAATGGGATTTTACTACGAAAATGACTATGGAACTTAGTGAAAATCATATATTTTTGTTCCTAAGGTTATGGGTAACAACTTTCTTCGATAATTTTCGGTAATCCGGGCATGTGGGCTCGGGGTGAATTTTAGGAATCTTGCATTTAGGGTTGGGTAATCACTTTAATAGTGGGAATATGAGCTTTTGAGAATAAATTGATTCATTTATATAATGTTTGACTAGTTTCGAGTCGTTTGGCACCAAATTTGGAGGTTCGAGCACGTTCTTGAATCGAGAAGTGGGATTTGAGACGAGGTAAGTCTCTTGTCTAACCTTGTAAGAAGGAATTAATCCCATAGGTGAAATTAAATTAAAATATACTTATATTTGTGGGGGATACGCACGCACAATGTGACGAGAGTTTATGCGTAGCTACTACTCATGCCTATGTCCAGGTAGATTTAGGCTTACACCATGAATTGTTGATATTGTTGCTTGGTTTTGTTTACTGTTTGTTGGATTTAAAGTGGAGGTTGAGAAATTTTAATATTTTAAGGTTCCAAGTTGAATTTCCTATTTCAAAAAGATATTGAGAAATATTGTGTTAAATTGAGAACATCTATGTTCAACTGCTTCACAAATATATTTCGCGAGCGAGGTAAATTTTCACTACTCTCATGGTAGCGGGCCGTTCGCCTCGACATGATTTATTGATATATTATATGGTTCGGACCGTTCGACCCTCGGCAGTGCACAATATATTATTATTATGTATATTTGGATCGGGCCGTACGTCCTCGCCATAACTCCTGTGTAGTGATACAGAAATCCCTTTTTATATTTAATAATGTTTCACGGACTTGAAAGGTGAAAGGAATAGATGAGAGGAATGATTTAATTATTATTTGAAAGAAGGATTTGCTTACTTACTTCTTGTTTTGAACTCCATTATCTTTGTGTATTTCATGCTTAATTAGAACTTCACATTATTATGTTTTTAACCCTTAGTAAGTGTCGAAGTCGACCCCTCATCACTACTTCTTCGAAGTTAGACTAGATACTTACTGGGTACATGTTGTTTATGTACTTACGCTACACTTCTGCACTTGATGTGCAGGATCTGAGGCAGGTGCATCTGGTTACCAGTCCGGCGCGCACACTTGACTTCTAGCTCGAGACTACACAGTGAGCTGCCCTTCCGAGCCGTTTGACAGTAGCCGGAATCTCTCTTTTGGATTTATATTTTTGTCTATTTCCTTCAGACAGTAGACTAGTATTTCTTTTTTATATCCTGCTAGTAGCCCACATACTTGTGATACCAGGTCTTGGCATACTCTAGTAAACTTATGATTTTGTATTTATTGTTATGACTTCGATTTGCATTCAATGCTTAGTTTAATTACTTTACAGCGGTAAATTTCAAAAACTTTTATCAATGAGGAAAGTTATTCACTTTGCAAATGAAAACCACTAGATTGATCAGTGTTGACTAGCCTAGCAACAGTGTTGGGTGCCATCACGATCTATAATGGGATTGGATCGTGACACTTACAAGAGGGTAATAATGTTGCTGACCAACTTGCGAAATATGGGGAAAGTTTGAGAAATCAAGTCATATTTGAAGAAGCTAACTCGTTACCTGAGTAAGTAAAAGCAAATTTGAGACTGGACCAAAATAACATCCCAAATTTCAGAATAAGGCCAAGGAAGAATTATTTTGTGTTCAATAATGCTAGCGGTAGACAGGATGAGATCTTGTATTGTCCTACTTGCTGTGTACATAGCATCTTTTTGTGTTGTTTATAGCTTACAAAATGTACAGGAGGAACCCTCCTAGTTTAGTCATGCTTTTTGTGTTCAAATGTTTATAAGAATGAAAGCTACCATCCTTCGTCATGCTATGGAGGCTAAGATTTATGTCCTCTTCCGTGTAATAGTTATTTTTGAAATATACATGTTGGGGAAAAGGCCTAAACCCCCCACCGGTGGTGTGGTATTATACTAATTCTTATCGGCCTTACTAATCTTTATTGTATTTTTTGATAATGGTTTCACTACTTGCATAAATACTTTATTTGAAAATTTACAGTGAGAATGAGGAACTATTTAGGTAAATATTTTATTTGGATGTTCATTTTTGTTAGAAGAAACAGCAGCTCAACTTATAGGCTCAAAATCAAACATTCAATATATCCAAACCGATTAATCCGAAATCGAACTTTAAAAATTTGATCCAATCCAAGCTTATTTGGATTAAATTTTAATTGTCATTTCTTCAATCCAAAAATTAAAAATTTAAATCAAAATTATATCTAATTCGAAATGCCTGAACGCCCATTTCTAATTGGTCGTATACAAGTGATGACAATTCAAAGAAAAACTATACAAGACAAATAATTGGTTTTAGAGAAATATCTAGGACTAAGAAGTACAACTTTCATAACTTAAATCTCGAAAGTGCATTGATTCTCCCCGAATATTTCTTTGTTTACAAAAGTACAAAGTATTAATTTTTCTTAGGATCCTTTAGGTTATAACGCTGCTATTTAATGTTTTTTATTTATTTATTATAAAAAACCTCTCACTGCTCTAGAAAGACAGCTTAGAGAGAAAATATATATATTTTTCTCAAATTTTTACAAAAGGGAACTTATCCCAAATTCTGAAAACCGGTGCACCGTAACCCGCTTAGCTCGGTAACCCGTTAACGAGTTTTTACCGGGTTACAACGCGGTTTTCGTTATAATTTTAAAAAAAAAATTAATTTTTGGACAGTTGCCAACGGTCAAATTCAAAAATGACCGTTGGCCAACGACCTTTTTTTGCAGAAATGGTCATTTCGGCTTACCCCCTTAAGAAAATAGCCCCCCCCCCCAACTCCCACCTTTAATATTTGATAAATTACAATTTTAACATTTTAAAAACTACAAATAGCGCCCCTTCTTCTTCATTTTCCTCACAATTCACTCTCTTACTACTCTAATTCTCTCATGATAATATTGAATGTTGTTCATAAATTTTTATTTACTTTTTATTTCAAGTTTCATCAAATATTTAGTTTAGCCATTATAAGATTATTATTATTAAATATCAAGTGTTCAAGTGAAGTGTGTTATCACCTATCAAGTATCGGTCTATCAATTAAAGTTTGATTTTTGATATCAAATTTAGTGCGGCATCCGGAATTCCGGTACACTCGTTCCATCTCTTTCTCTTCTTTGGTGTATATTTTTATTTTATTATTTAGAATTATTAATTTAATTTACATAATAGATATATTTAGAGCAGCCAAAAAAACGTGCACTAGTAGAGGTGGTAGTAGTAAGAAAACTTCCAAAAGATCAAGAGGTGGTGCCGGTTCTTCTAGTAGCTTTACACATATTTCTGAAAGTTCACCTGAAAATTTAAATGTAGATTATGAGCGAGTTCAAGAAAATTATGGTATAGATGATGATTTAGATGATAATTTAGATGATTTTCAATCACCTGATAATCTTGAAACACCACCAGCTACACCTGGTAATGCTAGTCAAACTCAAAATATTAGGAGCGGAGGTTGTGGTAATAAAAGTAGGCCTCCCTTCCCTATTAAGAAGAATCGAAGATTAAGAAGTAAGTGTTGGAACTTTTTTGACAGACTAGAAGAAGATAAAAAATATGTAAGATGTAGAATTTGTAAGGATGTTTATAAACATGAGACCGGTAAGGGAAGGGGGACGGGTCAACTTCGTAGGCCCATGGTAGAGTACCACCCTCTTGATTGGGGAGTAGATGAGGAAGATGGGCAACAAAAACTTAACCCGGATACTAGGGGATTAATGGGTAAATACGATATTAAGAAAGATCGGGAATTATACTTATTTATTCTTAAGATGTTGTTATAAATATAGAATGACTATAACTGAAGTTGCTAATTCTTGTTGAACCGATCCTAGTCGTTTGTTAATATCTAGAACTTGGGATGTCATTGAAGATGTTGTAAAATTTTTATAAAAATTTTATGTGGCTACACTTGAATTTTCTGGAGTTTATTATCCTATTATTACAAATGATTTAATTCATATTGCTGAAATTTCTCTTGTAATACATAATTTGAAGAAGAAAGAAATATACTTCTGTTGTTGAACTTCAAAATTTAATTCTAAGCCTTAAAAGTTTGCAAACACTTAATATCAGTAATATTGAATAAGAAAAATAAAATTTACTTAAAACAATAATAATAGTAATAATAATAATAATAATAATAATTAGCCCGGTCCGAACCCAAGCCCAAACCCGGACGGGCCCAAAAAAATCCAAAAAAAGACAACCCGCTACCAGCCCGCTAATTCCGTCCGCTAACCAGCCCGAAACGTTAAATGGACGGGCTGGTTTTTTTGTGTACAGTCTCAGTCGCCCGTTAAACACCTCTTGTATAAAGAGTATTTTTGAGCTACTTAACTAATGATAAGAATATTTTTAGGTCAAAAACGAAATGGATGATAAAGTTGTCTATAACGGATAGTTCAAGAGATTTTTTGGGCCTTTTCCCATTTTTATACACAAGGCCATGACCCAACATTTCTTTGTTTTTTTTTTTTTTGAGATATTAAACATTCTCAGCCAAATATTTTCAAACAAGTCTTCATAAATGTTATACATACTATAAAAAGTTATAAATTTCTACAAACAAGTCCTCAATTCTTTACTTACTCGAACATATTGAGTTACGTGCAAGAAAATATATTATTTTAACAAATAATGCTCGTGCTTTAACTCAAAAGTTTGGCGGTAATTTCTTTTACATTTATTGAAGTGTTCAATTTAGACAGACAGCACTAATAACGACGATAAAGTGAAAGTGACATACATATAAAAGAACTTCACCAATCATTGAATGCTGAAGGCGAGATGTTTTCTCAATGCACGTTCTCCTTAAATTGAATCATTCACTTCCTAT
Source organism: Nicotiana knightiana (assembly GCA_005239525.1). Taxonomy (NCBI): domain Eukaryota; kingdom Viridiplantae; phylum Streptophyta; class Magnoliopsida; order Solanales; family Solanaceae; genus Nicotiana; species Nicotiana knightiana. The sequence goes on along the minus strand of MDKJ01138904.1, from coordinate 3,923 downwards.
TACTCAAAAGCAAAAAATAAATCACCAAAAGTGAATATCAAGAGAAGGACAAAATAGAAAAACCTTACAGCTTAAAATGGAATCTCGAAGCTGGAGATTAATCAAGGGGAAGGGAGTTCACTGGACTTTGGAAAAGCTCATTGGCGCAAATTTACCAAAGAAATTATGTCACGTTCACCGCTTCACAGAACCTTCAGAGCTAACAATCGGTTGAGTTTGGGCACCTAATGGGTTGAATTTGGTCCAGCATTTGTCATGGGTCAAGATAGATTTATTCCCAAACAACAAAGCCCATCAAAGAATTCTTATAGGAAAAATACACTATATAGTCGCTGTAAAAATAATAATCGAAAAATATATAAAATTTATATATATATATATATATATATATTCTGTATGTGATATACAAAAATTATATAAATTTTATATACTTTTTCAACTATCAAATATAAATAATTTCTGGCGCGAGTTAAAAGTGATAACTCCCGATTCTTATATGCATAAATCGTGAAAACATTGGACCGATTGGACTGGTTTGGACCAATTTCGTCAGTCCTACTAACTACGTCCTAATCTTCGATACGGCCCGGGATAAAGAGGCAGCAATAGATTTGATAGTAGGGTTTTATAGCCTGTTTGGGCAAATTTTTTTATAGCTAAAAATATTTTTTTCTAAAGTTGAAAATATTTGGTCAAGATTTTAGAATGAAAAGTACTTTTGAGTAAAAGTAAAATCGGCTTTTGAGAAAAAAAAAAAAAAAAAAAAATTAAGCTTCTTTCCAAAAATATTTTCTTTAGAAAAGTACTTTTGAAAATATCAAAAACACTTTTTAAAAGTTTGACAAAATACTGATTATTGATCAAAAGTATTTTTTAAAGAGCAAACTTCATTTATGGCCATCCGCTAAAAACAAATATCAGTCCCTTGCCACAAATTACAATATGTATTTTATAGCCCAAAATCAATTATAACGGCTAGCCACTGACTAATCCACATGCACAAACACAGTTCCATTGGAGGAAGAGATGATTTTCAGCCCAAAACGATTTAGCCGGAAAATTCACAGTCGCCGGAATTCAAATAGCCATGATTTCGGCAGACAGACTCAGTAAAATAATGCATCACTCATAAAGAGTTTTGTTCTTGTTCTTAATTTCCTCAGCACACCAATCTTAGCGTTTGGGTTTTTTTTCTTAGGATTAATGGACGCCCTCTAGACCCAGCAGGTACGAAATATCGATTTCCATTTTTCTTTTTCTGACAATTCTGTTTGGTGGAAATTATGATATTAAAACTCCAGCTTGATAAAATTAGGAATGAAAGGACTGATCTTTTTCTTTTCCGTGTTGCTTTTTCACAGAACCCAAATTGGTAAAGAAAGGTTTAAAGAAGAAGGAGAAAAAAGGACCAGTCTTGGACACATAGTTGCTGAAAGAAGGAACAGTCATGGCCGTGGGTGAAAACTTGTCGTTGAATCAGACGGACGGCAATGATTCTGCTGCCGTCGATCATCAGTCAAATCAGAACGGCGTGCCACGGTCAACGTTACCGATCGATCAGAATCTTCAGATGAAAACCACTGTCCATAAGCCTCAAATGGATGTATTTCAACAGCAACAACAAAGAATCAACGACAATGGAGTGCTGAGTCATCACCATAAAAAATTGTATATGAGGCACCGAAGATCATTTCTTTTGAATATTGGTATTTACAAAATATATATACAAAATAGTTTGTCACTATATAAAAATTATACAAAATAGACTGTCACTATACAATTTATATACAATAGACTGTCATTATACAAAATATATATAAAAATAGACTGTCATTATACAAAAAATATACTAAATAGACTGTCACTATACAATATATACAAAATAGACTGTCACTATACAAAAATATACTAAATAGACTGCCACTATACAAACTAAATAAACTGTCACTATACAATTTATATACAATACACTGTCACTATACAAATTATATACAAAATAGACTGTCATTATACAAAAGATATACAATATAGACTGTCACTATACAAAATAGACTGTCACTATACAATAAATATACAAAATAGACTATCAATATACAAAATAGACATTTCGGGCTATTAAATGTAATATGTTTGAGCTAGAGGGCCATTTTGTGTCAATGGGTACAAATATGGGCTATTAAAATCTTAAGGGGATACATAGGGTAGTTTTCTCTTTTTTGAAATTGATTAGTCAAACATAAGTTGCTTGTCACCAAAAGTATTTTGGGCTATTTGCAGTCATACCCTATATTTGTGCCATCTTTTAACTTAAACCCTATTATTAAAAATTATTGATTTGGTACCCGATTGACAATACATCCGTAATAATATGGTCATTATACCCCTGACGAAACATATAAAAGATGCATCACGCATAAAACATTTTATGGTTTTCCCTCCAGCTCTCTCCGTCCCTCTCTCAGATCTTCTCTCGCATCTGCCATAATCACAACCAGATTCACATTTCAAATTCAAATCATACATTGTAAGTATTACAAATCATCTTCAGAATTCAAATTAGTTTTTTGAAACTAATTGATCTTCATGAATTCATCATGCTTTTTAAGTTTTAATCAATGAACCCATATATTTTAATCACAGTTGCATGAAGTTATTTGACGGACAAAACATCAACTTTTCACTGATAGATCTTCAAAAATTTTGGATAAAAGATATAGAATAAATTTGTTCAAGCTATAACTTAAGGTGAAAGCTAAAAATTCTTGCTTATGAGTACTGTTAAATGCAAAACACATAGACATTTAACAGTATTCATGCTGAAGTTTTGGTTTGTTTGCTAAACACATGATACTAAACAAGCTGAGTTTTTACATAATTTGCTAAACCTTCACACCAAAACGCTGAAGTCTTTGTCTTGCAGTATAAACAAGCTGAATTTTTTTAGTTCATTTGTAAAATACTTTAGCACTTAAATATGCTGAAGTTTTGTACTTGATTCAATAGTTTTGTCATGAGCTTTTTCAAAAACTTCAGCAGAAGATGCTGAAATTTTTTAGTTCATTTGCCAAAACTTCAGCACCAAAATATGCTGAGGTTTTGTCGTCATGAGCTTTTTCAAAAACTTCAGCAGATGATGCTGAAGTTTTTTAGTTCATTTGCAAATACTTCAGCACTAAATATGCTGAAGTTTTGTCCTGGATTCAATAGTTTTGTCATAAAACTTTTTCAAAAACTTCAGCAGAAGATGCTGAAGTTGTTTAGTTCATTTGTAAAAACTTCAGGGCAAACCTGCTGAAGTTTTCCTCCTGCACTATGTAATTTTCTCCTGCATGCTGAAGTTAAATTTAGTCCATGCTTAAGTTTTTTCCTGCAATAATCAGCTTTTTCATGAGCTTTTTTTCGAGAACTTCAGTATAAACAAGATGAAATGTTCTAGTACATTTGCTCAAACTTCAGCTTTAACGTGCTTACATTTTTATGAACTTTAAATTAAATTCTTTTGTTCAGTTTTCTAATACTTTACACTAAACATGCTTCTGCAGGATGAGTTCGATTTGCGTTGTTATTACTTTCAATGGGAGGTGGACTCTTGATTTCAAATACTTGGATCATGATACAAAACTTATTCTACTTCATAAACAAGTATCATTCATTAGTGAAGTTACAACTATTAATTCAAGCAGATATTCACTAAAAGTATGGTTTGATATAAAACTAAATACAAGCAAAGGTATGCTTGTAACTTCAGATGAAGAACTCAGTACCTGTATACATTTGCTAACAACTGTCACACCTCCCTCTTCACCACCGGTAAGGGCAATAAGAGAATTTTTTTTTTTTTCACTTTACGTGACATAATAAAAAAAAATGGGATTATTTATTTATTTAGAGTCGCCACTTGGGATAATTATATGGTGTCCCAA
>ML385790.1:0-16183 GCA_005239525.1 Nicotiana knightiana | reverse complement strand
GCATAATCACGCACAAAACCAAACCAAACTCAAATCAATTTGAAGCTTCTTCCCGCCAGATACAATACCAATCCATTCATTCTTCTGTCCAGCACCATTTCGTTCACAAAATTGATGATGTCGACTACAATTACCTTATTTCAATAACCATCAATTTCAATCAATTCTCTGAATCCACCATCAATTTGAACCAATTCATTTATAAACCTACCATCAAATTCAAGCAATTCATTCATAGCCACCATCATGTCTCTACTGTTCCTTTGCCGTAAGCACCATTACAGTGTACCGTCGTATACCCCATTGTTGTTTGCTGCATTGTTTATAATTTCATGCTTGTCCTCTTTTAAGGAGAGGAGAGAGATCTAAATACTGCAGGAGCCTAGGTCTTCCTGTGTATGCGTGTTTTTGTGTGTGATTATGCTGGGGTGTATGGTTGGTACTTGGGCTAATGTTATCTAGTCATTGATCGGTGTTGTAACGTCTTGCCATTGATGCTGCCGTGAAAATGGAAGAAGAGATTCTTTTGGGGGAGGCGGGGTGGCGTTGTATAATATGAAAATAAAAAATGATAGTGTAATATTTTATCTGACGTGTATATTAATATAAATGAGTTTGAAAGACACGCAGGGGTTTAGTATAGTGTGTTTCAACAAGTATAAGTGTTTACTTGACAAACTGATGAGTACAGAGAGATTGGAATGATAAACATGAACAAGTACAAGGATATAATAGGTTATTATATCTTAATTAAATGCCTACACATTTTGTGCAGTCATAAATTAGTAGAGCGAACTATATACTAATCAGACAATTACAAATATATATTCGAATATAAATGTACATACATGATGAACAACCACATATGATACACAATAAATAGACCTATTAAATTTTGCGGTGTATATATAATTAAAAATTATTAAAAATTTAAATCACTTCTGAACCAACTATCACAAGAATTGAAATTGTTGCAATGGTAATTAAAAATATCTATAAATAATTTATATAGTTTAGTACCTTTAACATTCACATCAATAATAATTTATGAAAATAGTAGATTAAGAAGAAGAACAATTGATTTAAATAAAAGGATTTGGAAGAGTTTTGGTTACCTAAAAGACTGAGAGTTAATTTTTAAATATTTGTGGATGGTAGGGATAAATTGGACGGATAGTATAACGGTAGAGGTAAATTTGACCCCATAATATAACTAAAGTTAACTATAGACAATATATGAAAGCAGATGGATAAATTTGGCCTTTACAAGAGATTCTTGTAGTGTTTTCTTTATTTTCTTCAATTCAAGGAGTAATTATCAAAGTGTCGGATTCATACAATTTTTATTAGTTGGTGATGTAACATTAACTATAATATCATCCTTAGATTAAAAACGAAAGAATGAGTAAGGTTAAAGAACTTTGTTATTTTTATTTTTATTTTAATCCTACCTTATTTTTATGATTTTATCTAATTCGTAATACTAGGTGAAAACGTTAGAAAAAGAGATAATGCACTACTCCCAAAAATTAGGTCGAAAGATTAAAAGCGAATTGGAACTGCTAGTAATTACTGGACATAAAAGCATAAAGGAGTTATTGACAACGCACTAGGTGCTGCAAGCAAGTGTTGTATACTAAGATAATTGCTGCAATTTGCTAGCAAATTTATCATCATTATTTATTTGGGATAGGCACAGACAATTCATCCAGTATAGTAAAGTACATGATTTCTCCTATTCATCCCAAGTCAAAATATTTCATAACTTATGACCAGATCTCAATAATGGGAGATGTGACTATAGGACTCCTAACTGAATGGTTTCCATTCTCTTCAACCCAAGTGATGGACCCAACGTTTCTACTCTGACCCTCATCACCTATATAACGAATTGTCAAAGTATAACTTTGTTTCTCGTTTTTCTTCTTGAATACCAAAGTTTGTGGTGATACTGAAATTGTAGTGTTCTTTGGAGCTTTTAGCTTAGCTTTATAAGTAGCTGCACCTTTACCAACATTTGTAACTGTCCTCCTGAATTTCTGTTCCAACAATGTGAAGGGTCCCTCGAGGGGGTACAATGCAATGAACGACGGGTAATTGAGATCGGCTGATGGATTTGAGCAGTTGTGGTTGTCTGATGATCTTGCAATTGTCTTGAATTGCTCTTCTGTGAAATTCAGAGAGCATAGAAGATTTACGTAATCTTGTGGAGTAGCATCGTATACTAGGCCAGGATCAAGTGCTCGGTTTGGATCAACGTGTCCTGCTCCCATGTCTAGGGGCGTGGCAGCCTGGTTAATGTCCGAGTCTTTAATAGGTTTTCGAGTGTTGTCCAAAGGATCTGCTGTTGTCATCATGGCAGAGCGAATAGCTGAAGGACTCCAGTCAGGATGCGCGCCTTTTAGCATCGCTGCAATTCCAGCTGCATGTGGTGCAGCCATAGATGTGCCTGATTCAAGAATGTAATCAGTGGACAATTGTATGTTTGGCCCAATACTTGTAGCAAATACGTTTGGTGGATATGCGGCAAGAATCAGCACCCCTGGTGCCAATATATCTGGCTTTGCAATTCCCAAGTAGCTTCTGGAGGGTCCTCGAGCCGAGGATGCAGCAACAACTGGTGCTGGCTTTGCATCTAGATACGTCTCTTGGAACGTGATGGTGGCCGTGGGATCGACAGTACTTTTTACATAATTGATAACTTGTTTCCCTTCCTTTTTGTTAATCACAACTCCAGGGTTGGGAAATGTAGCAGACCTGAACACTCCTGGATCCTCAGAAATAAAGATGCCTGCTTTAAGTCTTGCTCGAGTCACAATACGCATTTGATCAGAGAAATCCCCATTATCTTCACATATAATGACGGTACGTTCCGGATCAGATAGTTGTGATAATAATTCTTCCGAATTGCAATCAGCTAGAGTCTTGTTGTAAATCACTGTTGCATCCTTCACAATAGCTCTTGCAGGAAACAAGCTCCACCCTCTAATTTTTAAGCCATTGCCCAAAGTCAAAGTACCTGCAAACGTCCTGTCAGTGTGGCCTGATGCCACGCACAAGATCCATGGAGATCCGTTGTTTAAACTTCCAATTCCTGGACCTCGATTTCCAGCTGACGCTGAAACTAGCACTCCCTTCATCATAGCTCCAAAAGAAGCAATGGATATAGAATCCTCATACAAAGGAATGAAACGGAACCCAAAAGAAATAGATATCATGTCAACACCGTCCGCCACAGCTTGGTCCATAGCAGCAATTAAATCTGAAGTAAAGGTTCCTTCATTAAAGCTAAACTTGTACACAGCTAGCCTAGCTCGTGGCGCCACTCCTCTTGCTGTTCCCGGTGCATATCCAAAATGGGAAACACCTTTGGCGAAATTCCCACCAGCAATGGAAGCAACGTGTGTACCATGACCATCAGTATCCCTGGCAGAATTCATGGAAATGTTCACAGTGGGATCATTAGCCAAAATTCCCTTATTGAAGTAATTAGCCCCAATAAGTTTTCTGTTGCACAATGAAGAGTTAAACTGTGTGCCTGGCTTGCAAATTCCTTTCCACCTTTTGGGGACTTCAGGCATACCATCATCTCGAAAACTCGCAGATTCAGGCCAGATGCCAGAGTCAAGAACACCAATGATCACATCTTGGCCTAATCCAGAAGCCGGCCACAGCCCAGATGAAGGATTAAGCTTGAGGAAATCAGATGTATGGGTAGTTTGAGGTTCCACTGTTCTATCTTTATAAGCTGAAACAAAACCTGGTAACTTCCTCAAAGCTTCAAGTTCATGTTGGGACAAAACAGCACTGAAGCCATGAAATACATTGTCATAAGAATAAACAAGTTTTGGAGCAGAGTGGAATCTGTCTACTGATGAAGGAACAGCAGCTTTAATGGAATCAATAGTGGAAGAATGCCAATGTTGGTGATCAGCAAAGATATTAGGCATTAAGGATTTGTCCAAATGGACAATGTAAGTGGATCTTTGTGCTGTAGCTAACAAACAGAAGACATGAGCAGAAAGAAACCATGAAAGGAAAAGAAGATGAAAATAAGGGAACCCCATCTTAAATCTTTGTGTTGACTACACACCACACCTTCTTAAGCCACCACAGACTCAAGTGTTTTTATAGGATTATACAAGCAGCATTTGGTTCTTGCAATAATCTATATTGCTATTCATGTAGGGAATGAAATGAGCTAAAAAGGGTACTAAAGTATAGTAAAGAAAGGCGGCTAAGCTTTGTGTATAAGTGAAATGAACCTATAAAGTATCAGCTAGATGTCTGGTTCTTCTCATTGTTTGGAAGGAACCAATAATGTCAATTTGCAAACATGGTCCCACTTGTTAGCCATTGAAGTCAATGTTATTCACTGCTATATTATTTCTTGTTTTCTTTAAATATTATTTTAATGATCTTGTGAGGCCAGATAAGACAGAATTATGATAAACTAAGTCAAGTTTAATCTCTTTTAAGCAAAAGAAAAGTCAATAATGAAAAGGTGTTGCTTTCACTCTTTCTCCATTATCAAATATTTCCATGTTAGGATATGCTCCCTTAGCTTCTGGATAATGTAATCTAACCTAGATCTGACCACAAGGGCCAGACTTGTCCACTTGCTAATGAGTCAGCTACTGACATTAAAAGCATTTCTTTATTTAGAGATCTAATCAAAGGAGAATTGAAAAGATTAGAAAAGAGAACACGACACAACTTAATATTCTTAGGTGGAGAATAGTAAATTCTTTAAATTTCGTAACAAATGCAAGCAATTCGTATGGATTTTCCCTCTTTTTTTTTATCTCTTATTTCACGAATAGGAATTTCATATTTCATCATCAGTTGAATAGTATTTAACAATTAAATGAGAAAAAATTATAATTCCTAGCAGGGAGAGTGATTGAGTTTTTTCCCATCTTTTCTTCTATTTTTTCTTATACTTTGTATAAGTAATTTTTTTATCGTCTAAATTTCCATATAGAGATGTCCGAAAGTCAGTATCCGATTACTTTTCCTGATACCTGTTCCCCATTAGGTAAAATTTGTTGGGGCATTAATATTGTCTGAGGGGAATAGTAGTATTGTCTCTTGATATTTAGTGGTAAAAATATGATTGTTTGCATTAAACCAGACTGAATTACCATGATCGACATAAATTGAAGTCAGAACGTATTAATTAATTACTAATGATTTTGTGATAATAGTGTAAGGCAAGATATGTGTCATGTATTTATTAGTTTAATATAAATATCATATACAAATAATTTTTTATCGACAACGAATATTTTAGTTCTCGCATTGATGAAGAACATAGTGAAATGTAATATTTGATGTAAATGGCAAAACCCCGTGAATTATCGACTCTTTGAACGTAATTTACACCCAAACTATTAGGCAAAGAGCACGACTGTTTGTGCATCACGCATCTCATCGCCCGTATTAGCTGAAGGGATAATGCCATGGACCTTTTCCGTGGTCCCAAGTTTGATTATTGACTCAAAAGCATCATTCATGTAATGCAACGTAATAGGGAGGGAGTGGGCATATGGATTTTTGAGAAATTTTATTTTGGGTGAGACTTGTAGGGAAATGACATCGGAAATAAGACATTAATAATACTGCAATAATATTATTTGTAAGCAGATACATGAATTGGCTTGAGTCATGTCGGGCACTGTCCAAAGAAACTATTTCAGCAATGTGAAATAATTTTCCAGGATTAAACAAGCTCATCTCTATTTATTTAGAGGATACATGAACCAACAAAATTAAATAATACCAGCAAATTTTGGAATAAACGGGAGGGAAGAAATAATTTCAACAGATAATGATTTTATCAATAGTGGGAATAATAATTATAGTAATGATTAGCCAAAGAAGAAAGCAATGATTAGCTAAGAAAAGTGTGAAAATGACCAATTTTTGTTGATGTCTCTTACGAATGAACGAGAAGGCTATTTATAGAGATACTTGGGGTCTTCTTAAATTGCTGAGTGTTTAATTGCATGAAAGATGATTGTCACTGGTTTATGTGTGATGACCCGATAGGTCATCTTATGTTTTAGAACCTAATTCTGTGATCTGAAGCCTTAAATATCTTGCTTTAGCCTTCTTCGATTTGCATGCGCAGTCCGTACGTCTTTCCGGAAAGCTTTTATGTTAAAAACTAAGAAAAATATGAAATTTTGCCTTAAATCCACTTGAGTTGACTTGGGTCAACGTTTTGAGCAAACAGATTCAGATTCGTATTTTGACGGTCCCGGTGGGTCTGTATCGTGATTTGGGACTTAGGCGTGTGCCCGGAATAGAATTCGGAAGTCCCTAACCCGAGTTATCGCATTTTATAGAAATTTGAAAGTCTAAGGCTTAATGAACTTGAAGTGTTTGACCGATGCTTGACTTTTGGATATCGGACCCGTATTTTGGTTCCGGAGCTTGGTATAGGTCCAATAGTACATTTATGACTTGTCTGTCAAATTTGGTGAGAAACGGAGTTGGTTTGATGTGATTCAGACGTCCGGTTGTGAAAATAGAGGTTTCAAAGTTTTCTTGAAAATTTCATTTGATTTGGTGTTCAATTCGTAGTTTTAGATGTTATTTTGGCGATTTGATCGCGCGAGCAAGTTCGTATGATGTTTTTAGACTTCTGTGCATAGTTGGTTTAGAGCCCCAAGGGCTCGGGTGAGTTTCAGATAGGCTACAGAGTGAATTTGGACTTAGAACTCAGTTGGTGTTTGCAGTTTCTGGTAACTGGCCTCTGATCTCGCATTTGCGAGATCAGTGTTCGCATTTGCGAACATTCCCAAGCTCTCATTTGCGTGCCATTTCTTTGCATTTGCGAAGAGTACCCGGGTCAGCATAAGTTCGCATTTGAGACCATGAGGTCGCATTTGCGGGAAGGCCAGAGTTCGCATTTGCGAAGAGGGTCAGGTGGGGGCAGTGATCGCAAATACGATCAAATGGTCGCATTTGCGAAAATGCAGTGTTCGCATTTGCGAACGTTGATCGCATTTGCGGAAACACGGTGTTTCATTTGCGAACTTCTCATCGCAAATGCGATGAATGCAGGATTCAAGGACTTAGCAATTGTGATGGTTTCTTCACATTTGTGGGGTTCACATTTGCGAACCCCAGGTCGCAAATGCGACATCTGTAGCTGGGTAAAACTTGACTTAGACGGGATTTTGATTCTTTCTTCAAATTTTTAAAACCTAGAACCCTAGAGGCGATTTTTCCAAGACTCTTTATTCANGCCTCGTCACTACTTCGTCGAGGTTAGGCTCGGCACTTATAGAGTACATGGGGTCGGTTGTACTTATACTACACTCTGCACTTCTTGTGTAGATTTTGGTGCCGGCCCAAGCTGATCGTGAGGTTAGCGGCTGGACTTGTTCGATAAGAGACCCAAGGTAGATCTGCCGGCGTCCGCAGACCTTGGAGTCTCTTCCTATTCATATTATTACTGTTTCTTTTCTTTCAGAACAATGTATTTCCTTTCAGTCTCTGCTTGTAGTAATCATTGTAGCTCGTGAGTTGTGACTCCAGATCCTAAATGCAGCAGATGTTATGGAATTTATATTATTCCGCACTCGTTTTATTTTGTTTTAGCTTATTTGACCTTACTGAAATGTATAAAAACTAGCTTAATGATTTTCTAACATTGGCTTGCCTAGCAATTGGAACGTTAGGCACCATCGCGGTCCCGAAGGTGGGAATTCCGAGTCGTGACATTATGGTTTAGCCACTTGACCACATATCTTCTTGCAAAAAGTCACATGGTAGATATTCATAGCCACTTGTAAAATTAAAAGAATACATGACTATTTAACATTTTGAAAATACTCCCACAATCCCCACATATTTTCAAAATTTATAGGAGAAGGATAAAGGAATGGAAGAATTGACTTGATGGATTTGCATGGTTCAAATGTAATAGGTTTGGTGTTTTCTTNCCTATTTCCTTTCAATATTTCATTACATTTCACAAGTTTTTAACCTAAAATCTAGTGTTTTCATGGTGGTTTGGTAAATTGGGGATTTAGACCTCAAATTAAGGTCGGATTCCAAAACAAATTACATAACTAGGATCGGGGTGAATGGGTAATCGAATTTTGGTCCGAACTTTGGGATTGGACCAAGCGGACCCGGGGGGTTGACTTTTTAAAAAATGGCCTAAATTGAATTCTTTGCAATCGTGGGTAATTCCTATGGCTTAATTTGAATCGTTTGGTTGGTAATTTGCTAGATTATATTGGTTCTGAGGCTTGTTTGAGAGGCAAAGTTGTGGTTGAGCATTGAGTGGTCTTTGGAACGAGGTAAGTGTTATGTCTAACCTTGACTTGAGGGAATTAAGATCCCTTAGACTATTTGCTATGTGAATTTCATGTGAGCGGCATATATGTGAGGTGATGAGTGCTTACGCGCCGCCGAATTATCTATTTTCCCTGTTTCCCCATTCTTCTTAAATTATTTCATTCCCTGTCGTAGTTGTTATATGCTCTAAATGTGTTCCCATGCCTAATTGCTACAAATTAGTCATTGTTTCATTATGTTCATAATATTAGATCTTTCCATAGTTTCATGATCTCGTACTATTTGCTCAAGTTGGTTTATTTCTACCTTCTAGTTGTTCATGATATTATCATGTTGTACAAGGTTTCCTATTTGTTTCATTTTGGTGTTTAGAAATTCTAAAAGGTTTTATGTGATTTGAATTGTGAGTTTTACCGTGCATATTGAGTACTTGATATTGATATGGTGGGACCGGGTTGCACGCCGAAACATGTGAAATAAGGGTGGTATGTTGAGGTGGAATAAGAGTGAATCTATACTGTACGGTAGGAACGGATTGCACGCCGCAACAGGTGTAATAAGGGTGGATTGTTTTGGTGGAATAAGGGTGAACTATGATCATGATATTGTGATATGGTGGGATTAGGTTGCACGCTGCAACACTTATATATATATATATATATATATATATATATATTATATATATATATATATATATATATAAAATCATTGTTTTAATGTTGTTATGAGGAAATAAGGGAGGATTATGTGACGTACGGTGGGATCGGGTTGCACGCCGTAACAACCTATGTGTTTATATTCCTCTGAGCTGTGATAGTTTTACGGTATCTCCTTTTTGTACTTAAGGATTGGTAAATTCTGAACCTCGCTGACTTATTCCTGAAGTTGTAGCTATTACTTTCAATTGACTGCTTTACTTCGTTCGATATTTCCTTTTCTGTCTATATTATTATATTGCATACATGTTGTAGTATGAGTGACCCGCCTTAGCCTCGTCACTACTTCGTCGAGGTTAGGCTCGGCACTTATAGAGTACATGGGGTCGGTTGTACTTATACTACACTCTGCACTTCTTGTGTAGATTTTGGTGCCGGCCCAAGCTGATCGTGAGGTTAGCGGCTGGACTTGTTCGATAAGAGACCCAAGGTAGATCTGCCGGCGTCCGCAGACCTTGGAGTCTCTTCCTATTCATATTATTACTGTTTCTTTTCTTTCAGAACAATGTATTTCCTTTCAGTCTCTGCTTGTAGTAATCATTGTAGCTCGTGAGTTGTGACTCCAGATCCTAAATGCAGCAGATGTTATGGAATTTATATTATTCCGCACTCGTTTTATTTTGTTTTAGCTTATTTGACCTTACTGAAATGTATAAAAACTAGCTTAATGATTTTCTAACATTGGCTTGCCTAGCAATTGGAACGTTAGGCACCATCGCGGTCCCGAAGGTGGGAATTCCGAGTCGTGACATTATGGTTTAGCCACTTGACCACATATCTTCTTGCAAAAAGTCACATGGTAGATATTCATAGCCACTTGTAAAATTAAAAGAATACATGACTATTTAACATTTTGAAAATACTCCCACAATCCCCACATATTTTCAAAATTTATAGGAGAAGGATAAAGGAATGGAAGAATTGACTTGATGGATTTGCATGGTTCAAATGTAATAGGTTTGGTGTTTTCTTGACTATGAACCAAACTTAGACCAATAAAATTTAACTCACAGAATTACTGGTGAAATGTAATATTTCGACGAACCAATAATTCTTATTGTAAGTCGGAGATTTTATCAATCACATTTTGACCCCCCGGTAATTTTACTGTTCAACGCGGTTTTGCACCCTATAGGCCATGCGCGTCCTAGTTATTTATGAGAGCTCTAGAGACTAGGCCAAAATCTCATAGGAGCGGCCCACTCCACTCTCATATAGGTGAATTTATCAAGATTATACTGCTTTTAGATACACCATCCATAAGGACTATGAATTTCATTAAGAATTATAACTCAACCTTTCAATTAGTAGCAGTCAAGCACTCTCTTTTAGTGCTTCAGTGCTAATATCGACTTGTTATTATCCATATGAACCTATTTCATGGGGATCTCCAATCACATATGTCGGGTTACCATCTCTATTGACAACATGTCGGACTTAACCCCATCTCTTTTGAGGTTTGACGAATTAATTTTCTTCCCAAAGGTTTGGTTAGAGGATTAGCCAAATTTATCTTTGACTTCACATAGTCAATGGAAATTATTTCATCTCTCAACAACTGTTTTATGACATCATGTCTCAATTTCATGTGTCTACTTTTACAATTATTAGATTTATTCTTTGCTATAGCTATTGCCAGCAATCACAATGTATAGACACAATAGGCAATACGTCTGTTATTAAAGGGATATTAGCTCAGATGTTTCTTAGCCACCCAGCCTCTGAACCAGCTAACTCCAGAGCTACAAACTCTGATTCCATAGTCGATCTAACAATGATCGTATATTTAGCTGATTTCCACAATATTGCACTACCATCAAGGGTGGATACATAACCATTAGTGAATTTTTTCTCATCTGATTCAGAGATCCAATTTGCATCATTGTACCCTTATAAGGTAGAAGGAAATCCACTATATAGGATACCATAATCCATGGTTCCTCTCAAATATTTCATTAGTCTATCCAATGCAGACCAATGCTCTTTGTTGGGATTATAAGTATATCAACTCAGTCTACACACAACATAGGTTATATCAGGTCTTGTAAAATCCATTAAATGCATCAGACTTCCAATAACCTGCGCATATTTAGACTGAGCAACTGGGTCACCATTATTCTTTTTCAACTGAGAGTTAGCATCAAAAGGAGTGCTCACATATGTGACATTGAAATATTCAAACTTCTTAAGAAGTCTCTCAACATAATGTTCTTGTGACAATATTATTCCATCTTCACTACTTATAACTTCAACCCGTCATCAACATATAGACATATTATCACATATCATTGTCTACCACTTTAGTATACACATCTATCCACCTCAACTGAGGAAAAACCGTCTCTCAGTAAGACTTATTAAAATTTCTCATACCACTGTGTAGGACCTTGTTTAACGCCATAAAGAGATTTAATTAATTTACAAACTTTGTTTTCTTGTCCAGGAATGACACAGCCTTCAGGTTGAACCATATGAATTTCTTCTTCTAAATCACCATTTAGAAAAGCAGTTTTGACATCCATTTGGGGAATAAAAAGCTTACGGATTGAAGCTAGGGCAATTAAAACTCGAATAGAAGAAATTCTAGTCATTGGTGCAAATGTATCAAAATAATCTATATTTTGTTTTTGAGACCCGGCCGGTCGTTTTTGAGAATTTAAGCTCTATTCGGCGGCATAAGGTCTTGAACAACTGCGTATGGTAATTTTGGACTTAGGCGTGCATCCGGATTTGGATTTGGAGGTCCGTAGGGTGATTTGAAGCATTTCGGCGAAAGTTGAAGTTTCGAAAGTGGAGAGGTTTGACCAATAGTTAACTTTGATGATATCAGGATTGGAATGCGATTCCGAGAGTTGGAACAACTCCGTTATGTTATTTGGGACTTGTCGGCAAAATTTGACGTCATTTCGGGTTGGTTTGATAGGTCTCGGCGCGAATTCTAGAAGTTGGAAGATTGAAAAGTTCATAAGTTCGATTCATGGTGCGATTCATAATTTCGCTGTTATTTGATGTGATTTGAGGCCTCTAGCGGGTCCGTGTTAGGTTATTGAACTTGTTGGTATGCTTGGATGGGGTCCTAGTTTCCCCGGGCGTGTTTCAGACGAGTTTCAGATATTTTTCCTAGTTTTGGTTAGGTCTGGTTCTGGTGTCTCACACCTGCGACACTTCGGAGCACAAGTGCAGCTCCGCTTCTGCGTGAGCCTGGTCACTTTTGCGATCTTTGAAGTCTGGGAGCTAGCCCATTTTTGCGGTTCTGCGATCGCATCTGTGAAGGAGTCCGCTTATGCGCTCCTATCATCACTTCTGCAGCGCCGCAGGTACAACTATGTTGTTCGCAGATGCGGACCTGGGCCTGGTAAGTTAAGTTCGCAGATGCAAACTCTTTCTCGTAAATGCGGTTGCGCAGATGCGGAAATCCTGGCAGAATCATTTAAGTCGAGGGTTTGGCCATTTTCTTCATATTTTGAGTTTTAAACTTCGGTTTTGGGAGCTTCTTTGTGGGGTTTTCAAGCAAAACGATTGGGTAAGTGTTCTTCACCTAGAATTTAATATATTCCATGATTTTATTTTTATTTTTATCATTTAATTTGTGTTTTGAGTTGAAAAAAACTGGTGGTTTTTGAAGAAAGTTTTCAAAAGAAAAAATCATGATTTGAGGGACGAAATGGTATCAGAATTTGATAATTTTAGTATGGTTGAACTCGTATTGGAATGAGTGTTTTTGTGAAATTTTTCAGGTTCCAAAGGTGCGGGTCCGGGGGCCGACTTTTGGGATCGATTTTTAGATTTTGATAAAGATGGAGGCTTTATGATCCAGAATAGTTTCTTATAAATTCTATTTGTGCTTTGAAGTTATTTTGGTTAGATTTGAGCCGTCCGGAGGTCATTTCACGGTCCTTAATTACGAGTTTCACCTTTACCTGCTTAATTAGAATCAATTTCTTCATGATCCACTCTTATTGTTTACTTGATTCATATGTGCCTTAATTGAAACTGTTATCTCTTCCGTTGCCATGTTATCTTTTTCTAACTGCTTATCCTTATTTGAAGTTGTAGTCATCTCTTTTGTAAATGTTCACCCTTAATTGAGGTTATGGTGATTTTCTCGTTGCTTACCTTTATTTGAATTGGCTGTATCTCTTCCGTAATTTCCCAAACTTAAAAGAAGCTTAGATGTCCTATGCCTTAGTGGATGTGCCCTTATTTTGGAATTATTTGACTCATGTTAGCTTCTTGTTGTTGAACCGTACATTATGGGACCATTTTTACATAATATTCCTTCCTTGTTGAGCTATTTTTATTACGCCTAGTATTCGTTATTATGGTTATTTCTTATGAACTAGTTCTACTGTTTTCTTGTGATCAAATTCTTGAGTTGATTTACTTGCTGTACTTTATATTATTGTCATTTTTGCTGTTGTACTTGTTGTGGTGATGCACGAGGCTTCTGCCGTGCGGTGGTTGTTATTGTGATGCACGAGGTTTCTGCCATGCGATTGTTGATGAGGTTGCACGAGGTTTCTGTCATGCTGTTATTTCTATTGATATTTGTACATGCGGCGTGACAAGGGGGGATATATATATATGGGTTGTGCATGTGGCGAGAAAAGGTGAGAACATTATTATACACGTGTGGCGAGACAAGGCGGGCATTTACTTTACTATTGCACACATGGCGAGACAAGGGGTTGTGTCAGGGATTGATTTGTGATGACTTGTGTTGGCCTGGAGGCATTCTTGTTGTTGATATTTGTGTAGTGGTACATTTTCCTGTGTGAGCTTTATTTGTGAAAGTGTTGAGAAAACATTCTACGTGATGTCCTTTCCTTCTCTTACGGTTACTAGCTAGTATGAACTATGTTAGGACACTTGCACAAGCATACACGTAATTAAGCACTCTTATCGGTTAAGAGGTTTTTCTTGATATTGTTGAGTATAGATGCACACCCTTGTTTACTTGCCTTATATTTGAGAACGGATCTATTTGGCACGTGATTCGTCAATGTGGTTATGAAGTGTAATGAGGGCACAAGATGCCAAGTGTCAAGGTTCAGGTATTGAGACCCCTGAGTTGTGATTAGCCCGAGGTTCGGTACCTCGTGGAGTTTATTGACTAAACTGATGTAAAAGCGGTCGTTGTTTTTGAGTTATTAATTTTCCTTTCTTTATCTGTGATTTAATGGAGGTTGTGTCTCCGTTCTCTCTTCTATGTCATTTTTATGGTATTCCGCTGATACTTGTTGTTTTCCTTTCTTATTGAAATTACTGTATTGTTAGCCATAGCGCTTAGTCTCTATGTAGATATCATACCCTGTTGTTCCTATATTTATATTTGCTCAGGTTATTTAGTCCAGTAGGTGTCTTGATTGTTCCTCGTCACTACTCCACTAAGGTTAGTCTTGATACTTGCTGAGTACCGCTGTTGTGTACTCATACTACACTTCTGCACATTTTTGTGCAGATCCAGGTATTGAGAAGTTAGTTGATCAGTAGTTAGCAGCGCAAATTGTTACTGTGGAGACTCAAGGTAAACCTGTTGCTGCATTCATAGGCTTCAGAGCCACCTTCCTATTTTGTATTCATATTGTTTTTACCTATTTCCAAACAGTTGTATTTAGAAGTTGTAGCAAACTCTGTAGAGCTTATGACTTGTATTACGGATTTTGGGTAATTGTAAATTATATAGATAATTTCATTTCAGAATTTTTAGATGTTAATTATTATTGTTGTTATTCAGTAAATATTAGGCTTACCTAGTCCTTAATACTAGGTGCCATCACGATACTCAACGGAGTAAAATTGGGTCGTGACATCCTTTTGATACTAATCGAGCTTTATATTTATCTAAAGATCCATCAGGATTAAATTTCTTTTTGAAAATTCATTTACAACCAATAGGGTTTGCACCAGGAGGTAAATCAGTTAAAATCCATGTATTATCTTTCAAAATAGAATCGATTTCAACTTTTATTGCTTCTTTCTAATATTTAGCATCTGAAGAAGATATAGCTTCAAAATAATTTGACGGTTAATTATTGACAAGAAAAGTTTGAAAATCATTTTCATAAAAAATACTCTTTCCTAGGCCTTTTTCTCCTTCTCAGTTCCTCTTTAGAGGTAATTTCACTATTTATTTCAACAGGTGTATGACAAATTTTATCAGACAATGGATAAATATATTCAAAGAACTCAACATTCTTTGTCTCAATTATAGTATTGCAATCAAGCACATCACTTTTTAAAACAAGAAATCTATATGTAACACTATGTTCAGCATATCTAATAAGCATGCAATCAACAATTTTAGAACCTATTTTTCTCTTTTTAGGTTCAGGCAAAAGGACTTTAGCAGCACCCCCACACTTTTAAATATTTCAAGTTAGGTTTATAACCCCTCCATAATTCATACGGAGTTTTGCCAGTTCTTCTATGTGATATTCTATTTTGTAAGTGACAAGCAGATAATATAGCTTCACCCCACAAATTATCAGGGGCATTTGAACTAACTAACATAGAGTTCATCATCTCTTTCACTGTTCTATTTTTCCTTTCAGCTACTCCATTTGACTCAGGTGAATAAGGCAGAGTTACTTCATGAATTATTCCATTCTTTTCACAAATTCACTCAAAAATAAATATTCTCCACCTCTATCAGATCTAATTCTCTTGATTTTTCTACTAGGTTGATTTTCAACCTCAATTTTATAAGAAATAAAAGCATTAAAAGCATCATCTTTATTTCTAAGAAAATACAACTTGGTATATCTAGAAAAATCATCAATAAAAGTCACATAATATCTTTTACCACCTCTAGTCATAGTCTGCTTTAAGTCGCCTAAATCATTGCGAATTAAAGATAACAATTCAGTTTCTCTATTTACAGAAAAACAAACATTTCTAGTACTTTTAGCTTCAACACATATTTTACACTTGTCAATATTATTTGAGTCTAAACCAGATATTAATCCTAGCGACTGTATTTTCTTTATATATGCGACATTAACATGTCCTAATCTAGCATGCCATATGTGAACAACTAATTTTTGACTACACCCAAATTCTATACTATTTTGCTGTAAATATTAATCTTAGGTCCAATCTTAATATTTTAAATTTTTATCTTACTCTTAATAGGTTTTATTTAAGAAAAT
>ML385784.1:0-21921 GCA_005239525.1 Nicotiana knightiana | reverse complement strand
GTTATGGGTCTAACGCCTGGCTAATGCCAGGCACCCCCTGGCGTTAGGGGTCTAACGCCTGGCACCCCCTGGCATTAGGGGTCTAACGCCTGGCTAACGCCAGGCTTGTCCTGAATCGCTCCTTTTCGACTCTTGCACGTATTTTCTGACGTTTATGCTCTCATTTAGCTCGGCTTCCATTTCCAACTCACCTACACATAAAATAAACCCCATTAGGCACATACGACGTGTATTTTATCATTAAAGCACATAAAATGCAAGGTATATAATGCTTAAAATCATGAATTCTAGCCACGCATCAACAACATTCAGGAAAAACAATAGGCAAGAATAAAGTAAGACTACCTAAGCATGGTGAAACTAGTAGCAAATANTCGCGTATTCTTCGACGTATTTGCATCCGTTTAGCCCCGTTTCCATTTCCAATTCACCTACACATAAAATAAACCCCATTAGGCACATACGACGTGTATTTTATCATTAAAGCACATAAAATGCAAGGTATATAATGCTTAAAATCATGAATTCTAGCCACGCATCATAAACATTCAGGAAAAACAATAGGCAAGAATAAAGTAAGACTACCTAAGCATGGTGAAACTAGTAGCAAATAAGAGGAAATCAAGTAAGGACAGGTAGGCATGCTTATTCTTAAGCTAACTACTCAGTTAAGACAGGAAACAATAATATAGGAATGAAAATGAGTGATTGCATGGAAGGAAAAATGGAATTTTAAAAAAAAATGACCCGTGTACGCACTCGTCACCTCACATACACGGCGTCCACGTAACAAAATCAGTATAAAATGCCTAAGGGGAAGTCCCTAACACAGATTTAGGCAAGCCACTTACCTTGACTGCGCTAATCAATCAATACCACGCTCTTGCCACGTGTATCCAACTTCGGGTTGCCCAAATCTAGTCAATTTGATTTCATATTGTAAATATCATTTCAAGGAAACAAGATAGCTAATAAGTTCGAAGCTAATACGCGAAATTAGGAAATTCGCTCAAAAAGTCCCCCGGGCCCACATCTCGGAATCAGGTAAAAATTATATTTCCGGACACCCATTCACTCATGAGTCTAATTATATAAAAATCTCTCAAATCGGATGTCAAAAACCCACTCAAAACTCAATAATTCGGTCTATGAAGTTCATCCAATAGTGTTGCTCATAGTCCTCCTGGGACCGAGAATATACCAGAATGTCATCAATGAACACAATGACGAAAGTATCAAGATAAGGCTGAAATACGCTGTGCATCAGGTGCATGAAGGCTGCTGAGGCATTGGTCAGCCCAAATGACATAACAAGGAACTCATAGTGGCCATATCTGGTCCTGAAGGCAGCCTTCGGGATATCCGACTCCCGAATCTTCAACTGATGATAGCCCGAACGCAAATCAATCTTGGAGAACACCCTAGCACCCTGTAATTGGTCAAATAGATCATCAAAGCGAGGAAATGGGTACATGTTCTTCACTGTCACCTTATTCAGCTGCCGGTAGTCAATACACATACGCATCGAGCCATCCTTTTTCTTCCCGAATAACACCGGAGCACCCCAAGGTGATACACTGGGCCTGATGAATCCCTTATCAAGCAACTCCTGCAACTTCTCCTTCAACTCAGGAGGAGCCATGCGATAGGGAGGAACACAAATGGGTTGAATGCCCGGCAACAAGTCAATGCCAAAATCAATGTCTCTATCGGGCGGCATACCCGGAAGATCAGCTGGAAATACATCAGGATAGTCCCTGACAACTGGAACTGACTCAACTGTAGGGGTCTCAGCACTAACATCTCTCACATAATCCAAATACGCATCACACCCCTTTTCAACCATCCACTGAGCCTTAAGAAAAGAAATGATTCGGCGAGGAGTATACTCTAAGGAACCTCTCCACTCTAACCTTGGTAATCCTGGCATAGCCAGCGTCACGGTCTTGGCGTGACAATCAAGAATAGCATAGTAGGGAGACAGCCAATCCATACCCAAAATAACATCAAAATCTACCATGTTGAGTAATAGTAAGCCAGCCCTGGTCTCAAAACCACTAATAACAATCAAGCACGACCGATATACGCGGTCCACAACAAGGGAATCTCCAACATGAGTAGAAACATCTATGGGGGAACTGAAAGAATCCCGAGATATTTCGAAATGTGAAGCAAAGTAAGAAGATACATATGATTACGTAGAACCTGGATCAAATAATACGGATACATCCCTATGAAAGACAGGGACAATACCTGTGATGACTGAATCTGAAGCAACAACCTTTGAGCGGGTTGGAAGAGCATAATATCTGGCCTGGCCTAGCTTCCCCCTCTAGGGCGACCTCGACCTCCCCGACCTCCACCTCGAGCTGTCTGAGAAGGTGGGTGGTAGATGGGGCTGGAAGAATAACTGGAGGACCCGGTGGAAGACGTGGAACCTGATAAGTCTGAGGTGGTGCACCCCTCCTCGCTCTAGGGCAATCTCTGATCACATGACGAGGGTCACCACACCCAAAACAACCCCTCAGAGGACGTGGCAGTTGCTGCTAACTCTGAACTGGCCTGCTGGACTGGCCAGTGATAGCAGCTCGAGCGAGAGGCACCCGAGATACTGGTGGTGCATGATAAGGCTTCTGAGGTCTAGGAGGAGCTGGAATACCACTGGCTGCTGGGAGATCTGAATGAACGGGGCGACTCACAAAACCCCTACCATAGCGTGTTGCTGGTGCACGGGCTCCTGAAAAATGACCAGTCTCTCGAGACCTCTTGGCCTCTCTCTCCTCCCTGTCCCGGGCTAACATAGTCTCAATCCTCCAGGCAATACTCACGGCCTGCTGGTAAGTAATATCGGTCTCCAGCTCTCCGTCCATGTTGGTCCGAATACTGGGGTGGTGTCCATCAATAAAGCGTCGAACCCTCTCTCTGACAGTGACAACCAAAGCTGGTGCATGGCGAGCCAAATCGTGGTAATAGACTGCATACTCTGACACAGTCATGGTACCCTGGCGTAGCTACTCAAACTCCGCACGCCAAGCATCCCTGAAGCTCTAAGGTACAAACTCAAGTAAGAACATCTCGGAGAACTGAGCCAAGTAAGTGAAGCTTCCTCGTCCGGACTACTAAGCTCAAAAGCACGCCACCACTGATAAGTTTCTCCTCTCAGCTGGGAAGCAATGAAAGAAATGCCACTCGTCTCCACAATACCCATAGTGCGGAGAATACGATGACACCCCTCAAGAAAACCCAGGGCATCATCCGAATCTAGTCCGCTGAACTCAGGTGGGTGGTACTTCTTGTACCTCTCAAGTCGGAGTTGCTCTGCCTCAGGAACAGCTATCCTAATCTCAGGCTGAGCTGGAGCTGCTGGGGGTATAGGAATATACTCTGGAACCTTCCTAATATGGACCCTCTGCTCAGGAGTATGGGCTGCGGGAGTCTATGTCCCTCCCCCGACCTGGGATGTAGCTGGAGCTATCGGAAGTAATCCCGCCTGAGACAAAGTACTGAAGGCACTCAAGAATTGAGCCAATATCTCCTGGAGGGCTGGAGTAATAGTAGGGACCTCTTGTGCCTCTCCAACTGCGGCCGCTGGGGACTCCTCTGCCTCTGCTCTAACTGGTGCTCGGGCTGAACCGCATGCTCGTCCTCTGCCCCTGCCCGGCCCCTGCCTTTGGTGGCTCTGACTGGGGGCTCGGGTGCCTGGTCATCAGTACGTTCGGTGCGGGTACGAACCATCTGTAAGCAAGAATAGAATAGAGTTTAAGAATTTGATGACAGTAACTAGCACGATAAGGAATTCCAAAATATTTGATGGTTCTTAACAGTTACATAGCTTCTCGAAGATAGATACGGACGTCTCCGCACTGATCCACGAGACTCTAATAAATCGGCTTGTGACTTGGGACTCCTATGAACCTAGACGCTCTGATACCAACTTGTCACGACCTGAATTACCCTCCGAACGGTCTCGTGACGGCACCTAGTCTCTACGACTAGGTAAGCCTAAAATTTACCGAAAATAAGTCAAAAACAATAATAGAGACAGTAAAGAAGAAGCAATACTATAAAATTTAGCCGCTCGGCATTTACAGCTTTTACTTTCCCAAAACCTGGAACATCACAAAGTCACAAACTCTGAACTACTGTAGCTCTAGACAAAGGAATAAGGAAAATGTATCTTATATATCCCCTATATTTGTACTAGAGTAGGAAGGGGACTCATGAAATCCTGCGGACGCGGAAGAATTACATCGCGGTCTCCTAAGCAGCTGCTAAGATACGCCTAGCCACTGTAAGGTGCACTGGTACCTGGATCTGCACATGGGAAAATATGCGCAGGAAAGGGCGTGAGTGCTCCACATTCGGTACTCAGTAAGTGACAAGCCTAACCCCAGTCAAGTAGTGACGAGTTCAGGTTGAGGCTCTACTGAGTTTTAAAACAAGTCAGTTATAAATTTAAACAGTGAAATATAGATAAGCAATGATAAACAGGATTAATGGAAACTGGAAGAATTAATAACAGAAAGAGAGCCCTCGGCTCAGCATATCATATATCTCAACAGTAAATATGCAATGCAGTACAAGAGGAAAGCTCCCGGATCTCAGTCCGTAGTCCCAATTTAAATATGCTATGCAGTACAAGGGAAAGCTCCTGGATCTCCGTCCGTAGTCCCAATTTAAATATGCAATGTAGTACAGGGGGAAAGCTCCCGGATATCGGTCCGTAGTCATAATTTAAATATGTAATGCAGTACAGGGGGAAAGCTCCCGGATCTCGGTCCGTAGTCCTAATTTAAATATGCATTGCAGAAGTATGTTGGATATGGCATAATTAAACAGTTCAGGAAAAACAATAGGTAAGAATAAAGTAAGACTACCTAATAATGGTGCAACTAGTAGAAAATAAGAGAAAATCAAGTAAGAACAGGTAGGCATGCTTATTCTTAAGCTAACTACTCAGTTAAGACAGGAAACAATAATATAGGAATGAAAATGAGTGATTGCATGAAAGGAAAAAATGGAATTCTAGCAAAAATGACCCGTTTATACACTCGTCACCTCACTTACACGGCGTCCACGTAACAAAATCAGTATAGCATGCCTAAGGGGAAGTCCCCAACACAGAGTTAGGCAAGCTACTTACCTTGACTGCTCTAATCAACTTAATACCACGCTCTTGCCACGAGTATCCAACTCCGGGTGGCCCAAATCTAGTCAATTCGATTGCATAGTTTAAATATCATTTCAAGGAAACAAGATAGCTAATAAGTTTGAAGCTACTACGCGAAATTAGGAAATTCGCCCAAAACATCCCCCGGGCCCACGTCTCGGAATCGGGTAAAAATTATATTTTCCGGACACCCATTCACTTACGAGTCTAATCATATGAAAATCTGTCAAATCGGATGTCAAAAACCCACTCAAAACTCAATAATTCAGTCTATGAAGTTCATCCAATTTTTCCCAAATTTTCCACCCAAATTCAAATTTTAAAGACTAGATTTAAGTAAGTTTGGTAGAAGTCACTTACCCAAGTTACCCAGGTGCAAAAGCCTCCAAAAATCGCCTCTCCCGAGCTCTCAAATTCAAAAATGGTGGAAATAACATAAACCCTCGGACTTGGGTCTTTAAAAGACTGCCCGGGTATTTCTTCTATGCGATCGTGTACAATGAGTCGCGATCGTGGAAAGCATTCAGCCACGCGCCTAAAAACCTTCATCGCGATCCGATTGGGGCCACGCGATCGCGGACCTTCACGACCTAGATCTACGCGATCGCGGTTGGGGCCACGCGACCGCGTAGAACAAATATTGAAACTCCCCCAGACCAAAAATACTCTATGCGAACGCGGTCCAGGTCATGCGATTGCGAAGACCAGGATTCCAACACACTGCGATCGCAGAGAACAAATCGCAGGACCTCTCACATTTACCTTACGCGATCGCAGAGAGCAAAATACTGCTGTAGAAAAACCAGAAAACCAGCTAAGGCTATTGGGCCAAAAATGCCCGTTTGAACACCTGAAACACACCCGAGGCCCCCGGGACCTCAACCAAAATTACCAACCAACTCTAATACCTCATTCAAACTTGGTCGAGCCTTAAAAACACTTCTCATAACATTAAAATCATCAAATATGCATAGATTCAAGCCTAAGAACTTATGAAGTTTCTAGAATTCACATTTGATGTCGAAACACATCTAAACTCATCCGAATGACCTCAAATTTTGCACACGGGTCATAAATGACATTATAGACCTACTGTCGCTTTTGGAATTCCATTCCGAGTCCGATATCAAAATTTCACCTATCGGCCGAAATCGCCGAAATCCTAACTTTCGCCAATTGAAGCCTAAATCTACAACCTACCTCGAAAACATATTCCGAACACGCTCCTAACCCCCGAATCACCCAATGGAGCTAACGGAGTCAACAGAATTCCATTCTGGATCCGTCTTCACATAGCTCTAGCTACGACTTGATTTCAAAGGCTAAAATCCACATTTAAGGACTTTATGTCCAAAATCACTCCGGATTTTACCACTCAATATTCTGAAAAGTTTAAATAACATAAATAGACATGGGAGAAGCAGTTATTAGGAGATCGGGGCGCTAACTCTCAAAACGACCGACCGGGTCGTTAAATCTCCCCCTCTTAAGAAAATCGTTCGTCCTCGAACGAGTATAGAAACATACCTGAAGCTATGAAAAGATGAGCGTACTGACTTCGCATGTCCTTCTCGGTCTCCCAAGTCGCCTCCTCGACCGGATGACCCTTCCACTGAACCTTGACTGAGGCAATATTCTTCGACTTGAGCTTCATGACCTACCTGTCCAAAATAGCCACAAGCTCCTCAACATATGATAGATCCTTGTCCAATTGGACTGAGATGAAATCTAAAACATGAGTCGGATCACCGTGATACTTCCGGAGCATGGAAACATGGAATACCGGATGAACTCCTGCTAGGTTGGGAGGCAACGCCAACTCATAAGCAACATCCTCAACCCGCTGCAACACCTCAAAAGTGCCAATAAACCTCGGACTCAGCTTACCCTTCTTCCCAAATCTCATGACGCCCTTCATAGGTGATACCCGAAGCAAGACCTGATCACCATCCATAAATGCCAAGTCACGAACCTTCCGATCCGCATAACTCTTCTGCCTGGACTGAGTTATGCGAAGTCTCTCCTGAATCACCTTCACCTTGTCCAGGGCATCCTGAACCAAGTCTGTACCCAATAATCGGGCCTTGCCCGGCTCAAACCATCCCACTGGAGACCTGCACCGCTTACCATACAAAGCCTCATACGGCGCCATCTGAATGCTTGACTAGTAGTTGTTATTATAAGCAAACTATGCAAGAGGCAAGTATCGATCCCATGACCCTCCAAAATCTATCACACAGGCACGGAGCATATCCTCGAGAATCTGAATCGTGCGCTCGGACTGCCCGTCCGTCTGAGGGTGAAAAGTTGTACTCAACTCTACCCTGGTGCCTAACTCCTGCTGAACGACTCTCCATAACCGTGAAGTGAACTGTGTACCTCTGTCTGAAAAAATAGATACTGGGATACCGTGGAGGCGAACAATCTCTCTGATATAACTCAGTCCAACCTCTCAGATGAATATGTAGTCAATACTGGAATGAAATAGGCTGATTTGGTCAGCCGGTCCACAATCACCCAAATAGCATCATGCTTCCTCAAAGTCTGAGGAAGCCCAACCACAAAGTCCATGGTGATCCGCTCCCATTTCCACTCTGGAAGCTCAATCTACTGAAGTAACCCTCCTGGTCTCTGATGCTCACATTTGACTTGCTGACAGTTGAGACACTTGGCTACAAACTCCACTATATCCTTCTTCATCCTTCGCCACCAATAGTGTTGTCTCAGATCCTGGTACATCTTCGCGGTACTCGGATGGATAGAATACTGCGAACTATGGGCCTCCTCAAGAATCAACTCCCGAAGCCCATCCACATTTTGCACACGGATACAACCCTGCATCCTCATCACGCCATCGTCACTTATAGTTACGTCCCTGGTATCACCCCGCCGGACCCTGTCCTGAAGAACCAGAAGGTGGGGATCATCATATTGGCGCTCTCTGATGCGGTCATAAAGAGAAGAGCGAGCAAACACACAAGCTAGCACCCGGCAAGGCTCAGAAAGATTCAATCTCACGAACTGAATGGCTAAGGACTAAACATCTAAGGCTAGAGTCCTCTCAGCTGCATGAAGATATGCCAAACTCCCCAAACTCTCCGCCCGGCGACTCAAGGCGTCGGCAACCACATTGGCCTTTCCCAGATGGTATAGTATAGTGATGTCATAGTCCTTTAGCAACTCCAACCACCTACGTTGGTGCAAATTGAGATCCTTCAGCCTGAATGTGTGCTGCAAACTCCGGTGATCCGTGAATATCTCACAGGGAACACCATATAAATAATGATACCATATCTTCAGGGCATGAACAATCGCTGCCAACTCGAGATCATGAATAGGGTGGTTTTTCTCATGCACCTTCAATTGCCTGGACGCGTAGGCAATCACCCTACCGTCCTGCATCAACACCGCTCCCAGGCCAATCCTCGAAGCATCACAATAGACTGTATAAGACCCTAAACCTGTGGATAATACTAACATTGGGGTTGTAGTCAGGGCTGTCTTGAGCTTCTGAAAGCTCTCCCCGCACTCCTCAGTCCATATTAAAGGTGCACCCTTCTAGGTTAGTCTGGTCATGGGCGCTGAAATGGATGAAAATCCCTCCACAAAACGACGATATATACCCAGCCAAACCGAGGAAACTGCGGATCTCAGTAGCCGAGGTCGGTCTAGGCCAACTCTGCACCGCCTCCACCTTATTCGAATCTACCTTGATCCCATCCGAAGACACCACATGGCCTAGGAATGCCACAGAATAAAGCCAAAATTCACACTTAGAAAACTTGGCATACAACTTCTTCTCCCTCAATATCTGAAGCACGGTCCTGAAGTGCTGCTCATGGTCCTCCTGGGACTGAGAATATACCAGAATGTCATCAATAAACACAGTGAAAAAAGTATCAAGATAAGGCTGAAATACGATGTGCATCAGGTGCATGAAGGTTGTTGCGCATTGGTCAGCCCAAATGACATAACAAGGAACTCATAGTGGCCATATCTGGTCCTCAAGGCAGTCTTCGAGATATCCGACTCCCGAATATTCAACTGATGATAGCCCAAACGCAGATCAATCTTGGAGAAACCCTAGCACCTTGTAACTGTTCAAATAGATCATCAATGAGAGGCAATGGGTACATGTTCTTCACTGTCACCTTATTCAACTGCCGGTAGTCAATAGACATATGCAGCGAGCCATCCTTTTTCTTCACGAATAACACCGGAGCACCCCAAGGTGATACACTGGGCCTGATGAATCCCTTATTAATCAACTCATGCAACTGCTCCTTCAACTCCTTCAACTTAGGAGGAGCCATGCGATAGGGAGGAATGGAAATTGACTGAGTGCCCGGCAACAAGTCAATGCCGAAATCAATGTCTCTAACGGGTGGCATACCCGGAAAATCAGCTGGAAATACATCAGGATAGTCCCTGACAACTGGAACTGACTCAACTGTAGGGGTCTCAGATCTAACATCTCTCACATAAGCCAAATACGTATCACACCCCTTTTCAACCATCCACCGAGCCTAAAGAAAAGAAAGGACTCGGCGAGGAGTATACTCGAAGGAACCTCTCCACTGTAACCTCGGTAATCCTGGCATAGCCAGCGTCACGGTATTTGCCTGACAATCAAGAATAGCATAGTAGGGAGACAGCTAGTCCATACCCAAAAAAACATCGAAATCTACCATGTTGAGTAATAGTAAGTCAGCCCTGGTCTCAAAACCACTAATAACAATCAAGCACGACCGATATACGCGGTACACAACAAGGGAATATCCAACATGAGTAGAAACATCTATGGGGTAACTCAAAGAATCCCGAGATATTCCCAAATGTGAAGCAAAGTAAGAAGATACATATGAGTACATAGAACCTGGATCAAATAATACGGATACATCCCTATGACAGAAAGGGACAATACCTGTGATGACTGAATCTAAAGCAACGAACTTTGAGCGGGTTGGAAGAGCATAATATCTGGCCTGGCCTCCCTCTCTAGGGCGACCTCGACCTCTCCGACCTCCACCTCGAGCTGTCTGAGAAGGTGGGGTAGTAGCTGGGGCTGGAAGAATAGCTGGAGGACCTGGTGGAAGACGTGGAACCTGATAAGTCTGAGGTGGTGCACCCCTCCTCGCTCTGGGGCAATCTCAGATCATATGACGAGGGTCACCACACCCAAAATAACCCCTCGGAGGACGTGGCGACTGCTGCTGACTCTGAACTGGCCTGCTGGACTGGCTAGTGATAGCAGCTTGAGCAGGAGGCACCTGAGATACTGGTGGTGCATAATAAGGCTCCTGAGGTCTAGGAGGAGCTGGAATACCACTGGCTGCCGGAAGATCTGAATGAACGGGGTGACTCACAAAATCCCTACCATAGCGTGCTGCTGGTGCACAGGCTCCTGAAAAATGACCAGTCTTTCGAGACCTCTTGGCCTCTCTCTCATCCCTGTCCCGGGCTAACATAGTCTCAATCCTCCAGGAAATACTCACGGCCTGCTGGTAAGTAATATCGGTCTCCAGCTCTCTGGCCATGCTGGTCCGAATACTGGGGTGGAGTCCCTCAATAAAGCGTCGAATCCTCTCTCTGACAGTGACAACCAAAGCTGGTGCATGGCGAGCCAAATCGCTGTAACAGACTGCATACCCTGACACAGTCATGGTACCCTGGCGTAGCTGCTCAAAATCCGCACGCCAAGCATTCCTGAAGCTCTAAAGGACAAACTCAAGTAAGAACATCTCGGAGAACTGAGCCCAAGTAAGTGAAGCTGCGTTGTTCGAACTACTAAGCTCAAAAGCACGCCACTACTGATAAGTTTCTCCCCTCAGCTGGAAAGCAGTGAAAGAAACCTCACTCGTCTCCACAATACCCATAGTGCGGAGAATGCGATGTCATCCCTCAAGAAAACCCAGGGCGTCATCTGAAGCTAGTCCGCTGAACTCAGTTGGGTGGTACTTCTTGTACCTCTCAAGTCGGAGCTGCTCTGCCTCAGGAACAGCTATCCTAGTCTCAGGCTGAGCTGGAGCTGCTGGGGGCATAGGAATATACTCTGGAACCTGCCTAATATGGACCCTCTGCTTAGGAGTACGGGCTGCGAGAGTCTGTGTCCCTCCCCCGGTCTGGGATGTAGCTGGAGCTATCGGAAGTAGTCCCACCTGAGACAGAGTACTAAAGGCACTCAAGAACTAAGCCAATGTCTCCTGGAGGGCTGGAGTAATAGTAGGGACCTCTTTTTCCCCTCCAACTGCGGCCGCTGGGGACTCCTCTGCCTCTGCTCTAGCCGATGCTCGGGCTGCACTGCATGCTCGTCCTCTGCCCCTGCCCCGACCCCTGCCTCTGGTGGCTCTGACTGGGGGCTCGGGTGCCTGGTCATCAGTACGTTCGGTGCGGGTGCGAACCATCTGTAAGCAAGAATAGAATAGAGTTTAAGAATTTGATGAAAGTAACTAGCACGATAAGGAATTCCAAAGAATTTGATGGTTGTTAACAGTTACATAGCCTCTCGAAGATAGATGCGGACGTCTCCGCACCAATCCGCGAGACATTAATAAATCAGCTTGTGACTTGTGACTCCTATGAACCTAGACTCTCCGATACCAACTTGTCACGACCCGAATTACCCTCTGAACGGTCTCGTGACGACACCTAGTCTCTACGACTAGGTAAGCCTAAAATTTGCGAAATATAAGACAAAAACAATAATAGAAACAGTAAAGAAGAAGCAATACTATAAAGTTTAGCCGCTCGGTATTTACAGCTTTTACTTTCCCAAAACCCGGAACATCATAAAGTCACAAACTTTGAACTAGTGTAGCTCTAGACAAAGGAATAAGGAAAATGTATCTATATATCCCCTATATCTGTACTAGAGTAGGAAGCGGACTCGTGAGATCCTGCGGACGTGGCAGAATTACCTCGCGGTCTCCTAAGCAGCTGCTAAGATACGCCTAGCCATTGTACGGTGCACTGGAACCTGGATCTGCACATGGGGAAAACATGCGCAGGAAAGGGTGTGAGTACTCCACATTCGATACTCAGTAAGTGCCAAGCCTAACACCAGTCAAGTAGTGACGAGGTCAGGTTAAGGCTCTACTGAGTTTTAAAAATAATTCAGTTATAAATTTAAACAGTGAATATAGATTAGCAATGATAAACATGATTAATGAAAACTGGAAGAATTAATAACAGAAAGAGAGCCCTCGGCTCAGCACAACATATATCTCAACAGTAAATATGCAATGCAGTACAAAGGGAAATCTCCCGTATCTCCGTAGTCCCAATTTAAATATACTATGCAGTACAGGGGGAAAGCTCCCGGATCTCCGTCCGTAGTCCCAATTTAAATATGCAATGCAGTACAGGGGGAAAGCTCCCTGATCTCATTTTGTAGTCCCAATTTAAATATGCATTGCAGAAGTACGTTGGATATGGCATAATTAAACAGTTCAGGAAAAACAATAGGTAAGAATAAAGTAAGACTACCTAAGCATGGTGCAACTAGTAGCAAATAAGAGAAAACCAAGTAAGAACAGGTAGTCATGCTTATTCTTAAGCTAACTACTCAGTTAATACAAGAAACAATAATATAGGAATGAAAATGAGTGATTCCATGGAAGGAAAAATGGAATTCTAGCAAAAATGGCTCGTGTATGCACTCGTCACCTCACGTACACGGCGTCCACTTAACAAAATCAGTATAACATGCCTAAGGGGAAGTCCCCAACACAGAGTTAGGCAAGCCACTTACCTTGACTGCGCTAATCAACTCAATACCACGCTCTTGCCACGAGTATCCAACTCCGGGTGGCCCAAATCTAGTCAATTCGATTGCATAGTGTAAATATCATTTCAAGGAAACAAGATAGCTAATAAGTTTGAAGCTAATATGCGAAATTAGGACAACCCAGGTATTTCTTCTATACGATCGCGGTGAGCATTCAACCACGCGCCTAAAAACCTTCATTGCGATCGCGATTGCATGACTGCGATCACGATTGCGTGACTGCGATCGCGGACCTTCACGACCCAGAGCTACGCGATCGCGGTTGGGGCCACGCGACCGCGTAGAACAAATATTGAAACTCCCCCAGACCAAGAATACTCTATGCGAACGCGGTCCAGGTCATGCGATCGCGAAGACCAAGATTCCAACACACTGTGATCGCGGACCTCTTCTTGTGATCGCAAAGAACAAATCGCAGGACCTCTCATATTTACCTTTAGCGATCGCGGGTGAACCCTTGTGATCGTAGAGAGAAAAATACTGTTGTAGAAAAACCAGAAAACCAGCTAAGGCTATTAGGCCAAAAATGCCCGTTTGAACACCCGAAACACACCCGAGGCCCCGGGGACCTAAACCAAAATTACCAACCAACCCTAATACCTCATTCAAACTTGGTCGAGCCTTAAAAACACATCTCATAACATCAAAATCATCAATTATGCATAGATTCAAGCCTAAGAATTTATGAAGTTTCTAGAATTGACATTTGATGCCTAAACTCATCCGAATGACCTCAAATTTTGCACACAGGTCATAAATGACATTACAGACCTGCTGTCGCTTTCGGAATTCCATTTCGAGTCCGATATCAAAATTTCACCTATCACCCGAAATCGCCGAAATCCTAACTTTCACCAATTCAAGCCTAAATCTACAACCTACCTCGAAAACACATTCCGAACATGATCCTAACCCCGGAATCACCCAACGGAGCTAACAGAGTCGACGGAATTCCATTCCGGATCCATCTTCACATAGATCTAGCTACGGCCTGATTTCAAAGGCTAAAATCCACATTTAAGGACTATATGTCCAAAATCACTCCGAATTTTACCACTCAATATTCCTACAAGTTTCAATAACATAAATAGATATGGGAGAAGAAGTTATTAAGGGATCAGGATCTAACTCTCAAAACGACCGAGCGGGTCGTTACAGTATCCCTTTTGTTGGGCATGCGCGACCTGGGGAACCTGATCTATGGATCCAAAAGAATCAAGCCTGGGGAAGGTCCTTCTGGGACCAAGTAGATTAGGTTTATCTGCATTTTCAAATGTAATAAGGCCAAGTGCCATTAGTGAATTATCTTATTTAGAGTCATTTTATTTTCATCTACTTTTACATTAATGATATGAAGCAATTATTGGCACTGAAAGTCCCCAAATCAACTTGTCGCTAGGCCTACCTCAGGCACAACGAGGCTCTCAAATTAGGACGCAAATTTACATTCCCGCACTATGTGTTTAATACTGCAAGTACTCTTCTCAGAACTCTTACTAGCTTGGCTACCTTTTGTTTTCTTTCTTTTTGATTATTCCCATTCTCCAAGGTTGGTTCACGCATACTGGCATCATCAGCTTATCAGACCAGATCCAGAGGCCCTACACCTTCTCCCCCTCTAAGTATACCGAAAGGCAATGGACTGTTAGACCATCAAGGGCCCGACGAGTCCCGGGGTAGCAAGGCTGAATAACATTATTTACTCTTTCTGAAAAAAATGATTTCCACTTTTGCATTGTTTGTTTTAAATAATATTTTTAATGTTCCAAAAACTTTATTTGAGTTATTGAAAATCATTTTGTTTGACGCTTTAGAATGGCTTGATGTTTTATTATTACTATTTTTCTTTCATGTCTTTATCCCTACAGCATTACTATTTCCTACTCGATGAACCGACAACTGTGACATATAATGAGACAACGCAACAAAAGGATAGTGATTCAGAAGAAGAGGATGTAATACCTGAGGAGATTGTCAGAGAAGTAGAGGATATTGAGACCAAGTCCAAGCCCAACCTGAAGGAAACCGAGATAGTCAACTTGGGAGATTCTGAAACCATCAAGGAAACCCGTATAAGCATCCATTTGTCACTGTTAGAGAAAGAGGAATACACTCGGTTCCTGAAAGAATATGAGGATATCTTTGCATGGTCATACGATGATATGACCGAATTGAGCACATCCATAGTGTCCCACAAGTTGCCTACAAATCCAATGTGCCCACCGGTAAAGCAGAAACTCAGGAAATTCAATCAAGATATGAGCCTGAAAATCAAGGAGGAAACTACTAAGAAAATCAAAGCCAAGGTCCTCAGGGTAGTTGAATATCCAACTTGGTTGGCCAACATTGTGCATGTTCCGAAAAAGGATGGGAAAGTCAGAGTTTGTGTTGATTATCGGGATCTCAACAAAGCAAGCCCAAAGGCCGATTTCCCACTGCCTCAAATGGGCATCGGTTCATTTTAGTGTGGCTATCGACTACTTCACTAAATAGGTTAAAGTTGCATCTTACAAAGCTGTGACCAAGAAGGTCGCTGCGAATTTTGTTCGCGGCCGAATTGTTTGTCGATTTGGGGTTCCATAGTCCATCATCACTAATGATGCCGCCAATATCAACAGTGATTTGATGAAATCCATGTGTGAAACTTTCAAAATCAAACACAAGAATTCCACATCATACATGCCTCAAATGAATTGAGTCATGGAAGCTGCCAACAAAACATCAAGAAAATACTAAGGAAAATGGTAGAAAATCACAAACAATGGCACGAGAAACTACCATTCGCCTTACTGGGATACCGTACCACAGTCCGCACATCAACCGGGGCAACTCCCTATCTACTGGTTTATGGTACTGAAGTTGTCATTCCCGCCGAAGTGGAAATTCCTTCCATGAGAATCATACAAGAAGCCGAACTCAGCAATGCAGAATGGATAAGGAGTCGTTATGAGCAACTAGCACTCATAGACAGAAAAATGATGAATGCAGTATGTCACGATTAACTTTATCAGAATAGAATGTCCAGAGCCTTCAAAAAAAGGGTCAAGCCAAGACAGTTCACGCCGGGGTAGCTGGTACTAAAAAAGATCTTTCCACATCAAGATGAAGCCAAAGGAAAATGATCTCCTAACTGGCAAGGTCCTTACATGGTTCACAGAGTACTGACAGGAGGAGCACTCATACTCGCATAGATGGACGGGAAAATTTGGCCAAAGCCAATCAACTCAGATGCAGTCAAAAGATATTATGTTTAAACCATTTATGCTTCTTCATATGATGTAAATTGAACTACGCTCGACCTGATTCCCATTTAAGAGGGGATACGTAGGCAGCCCTGTGGGTTCGGTCACAATTCAATAAAATTTCTATTTCCCCACAATCAGAAACTGGGGCAGAATTTTGAGGAGGACCCTCAAAATTCCGAAGCAAGTTCAGCCAACCGCAGCGTATGGAGCAGTCAGAAAGGCCAACTAGTTAATTGGGGCAGAATTTTGAGGGGGACCCTCAAAATTCTATGGCAGAAGAAGTCGCAATGTCTCTGATTGTGTCACAGTTACTGGTTCATCTAACTAATTTCTAAACTATATATTACTATTCTTTTGAAAATTACGCACGTATGTTTTTGAAAAGGAAACTTTGCTCTAGAAAATGCTACCCTAATAGCTTGAACATGATCTTCAGACAGAGCAGAGCAGATCGAGCAAGCAAAGGCACGGATCAACCTTCCCCGCAAAACTCACAAATTGTTTTTCTTTGAATGCAGGACTATATCATCATGATAAACACCGTTGCAACGACACAATCACTATGCACGAAACACATTGTCAACTAAGAATACTTTGCTCTTACTCTTCTCTTTGCATACTAAGCATTGTCCCAAACTTTGCATAAGGCTAAGCACTGACTTCTCTTTGCATGGGACTAAGCCTTGTCTTGAATCTTGCATAAGGCTAAGCATTGCCTTCACCTTGCACAAGGCTAAGCCTTGCCTCTCTATTTACATAAGGCTAAGCACTGCCTTCTCTTTGCATGGGACTAAGCCTTGTCCCAAATCTTGATAAGGTTAAGCATTGCCTTCTCCTTGCATGAGGGCACTGCCTTCTCTTTTCATGGGACTAAGTCATGTCCTGAATCTTGCATAAGGCTAAGATTGCCTTCTCCTTGCACGAGGTTAAGCCCTGCCTTTTTATTCGCATAAGGCTAAGCACGGCCTTCTCTTTGCATGAGACTAAGCCTTGTCCCGAATCCTACATGAGGCTAAACCCTGCCTCTTATTTGCATAAGGCTAAGCACTTCCTTCTCTTTGTATGGGACTAAGCATTATCCCAAATCTCGCACGAGACTAAGCATTATATCTCTTGCATTGTTCTCTTCTCTCGGGCTAAGCTCTGCCCTCAACTTCACACAAGACTAAGCTCTATTTTGCTGCCTCAATCATCATGTCTCTGCAATTCATGGGCTGAAATATTGCCAGATTGTCCGAAGGAATCATAGTCTGAAGGCATCATCCTCATAGACGGAAGACGACATGCCATGACCAGAGGATCTCTCAAACTTGCACATCATAATTCAAAGGCGTCATGGTTCGGAGGAACCATTTTCATGGCCCGAGAACATCATTTCATGGCCTGCGAATACCTTACCGCACAACTCATGGCCCGGGACGTCATAGTCTAAGGACGTCATCCTCAACCGTCCAAAGACAATTTCATGGTCAGAAGGGAATTTGCATCATGTCTAAATTTACGCAAAGTTATACGCATATGCTTGCAGTACATCTTTTTATTTGCAGGTGACCCAGTGAGTAACTGTTATCTCAACAGGAGTGATCCCGCTCCAATTCCTTCATACTATTTCAAACCTGACCACTCACCATAATTGTTTCATCTATTCAAACCTTGATTCCGCCCTTGCAACAATTCCATCGGTTTATTCCACTGGTGGATCTAGAACTATACACGACCTGATTCCTGTAAAATCAGATATATGTAGGCAGCTCGGGGACCGAAGTGCAGCATATATCTCTCATATCATTCCATTCGGTCAAAGTTGGCCATCATATCTTTACCCGACAACTCTTTCATCCTTCCCGGGTAAAGAGGGGCAGCTGTTGATACCCAATTTTTCCTATATTATTTTCAAAATGCATATATATTTTCAAAATAATGCATAAGCATCAATTAGTATTTTTTTAAAAATTTCTATAATTTTAAAGGATTTTTAATTGATTTATCTCAACATTTATCTAAATAATTACTAATTGCATAACAACTGTCCTTTTAATAATTTTATTACTTAATTTTATCATTTTATATTTTATATTAAGCTTTAATTAATCTATTCATAATTATATTTACATCTTTAAGTTATAATTGCAATGACTTTGCAATAATAACTCATGTGTGCATAATTGCTTTATTTTACACGAAAATGACTTTTTATATTTTTGTAATATTAAATAACTATTTTAAATTATTTTCATACACAATTAGCATTTTTTATCAGTTAATAACTATTTATATAAATTATTTTTATTAAATTAAATAGGTATATAAAAGATAGCTCCTTTTTAATTTAAATTCGGACTCTATCCCAATAACCACCCCAGCCCAATTATTCTAACCCTGATCCAATAACTCATTGTTCATACCCGCCCCAACCTATAACTAATCATGACCGTTGATCTCAGGAGATCAACGGTCCAAGATACTCTTTCCTTTTTTAATTAGACTAACCTCCTAAACCCTACCCCATTCCGAACCCGCCGTCCTTGAAACCCCTTCTCTTCTCTCTTCTCTCTTCTCTCTTCTCTCTCAACCCCTCCCCCCCTTCTAACCCTAGCCCGCCCTCACTGATATCCCCTTGATTCATGGGGTTTCTCTTCAATTTTAGGTCTTATCTGACCTCACATCTCTACTGGTGTTGTGGTCTTCATGTTACTTGATGGAATCTCAAGGGATTCAAACTAGATTTGGTTCAAAATCCCTCATCTTCTCGACTAATCCGTCTATGTTCACTCCTATGTCTGTGAGTACTGATATCTTTGTGTTTTTACGGCTTCAAATCTCTGGTTCAAACCAGATTTTTAATTCACATATGTTTATTTTCGTAAACCTAACTATTTCTGGCTAAATCAGTTCAGGTCTCTTTAGATCTGAAGCGGTTTGAGTTTGTTTGGTATTTTTCCTTTAAGATTCTTCTGTTTTTACTATTATTGTAAACCGATTTCATTTTTCCCTAAAGCTAGGGTTTTGATTTCTAATAGGTTTTCTGCAAAAATGTTTAAACGTTTAGACGTTTTAACTCTGGTTTTCTTCTCTACTGTTTCGATTGATTTTTACTTGAGTTTCGTCTCTATATTTTTTATATGCTTAGGGTTTTCAATTACTCGACTGATTGTTATAATGTTTTGACCGTTTGCCTTAGCTTTGTCAATTAAAATGTTAATTGATTTTAATTCTTAAATCATGGTTTGAAATTGTGTTTTCCTTTAATAACGATATTTCCTTATCATACTTTTACTTATTCTTTCCTTATGTGTGATTAGTAATTGGTGCTACTTTCCTTAATTCTATTACTGACCTGATTTTTTCTCTTTGATTATTGGGGCTGATTTATATTTGATGGCCAGACTTACCGCTTACCTTATTTAATCTTATTCTTGTATACTGATTTATTTCGTATAAGATTCTCCTTAATGTAACTGATATTTACGTGATTCTGTCATATTAATTGATTTGTGTTAACCCTAATTGACTGATTAACTGATCTTTGCACCTTATTTGTGTGCCATTGATTTTTCTACCTTATTTGGTTTTACTCTACTGTATGCTATAAAAGCCTTTCATTGTTCTGATTTCAAAGAAGGTTGACACACTTACACTTACACTTAGACACACCTACCTACACACTAAGAGACTTTAACTGAGACTAACCTACCTACACACTAAGAGACTTACACTAAGACTATTACACTCGCGCACACACTTTTACAACCTCTTCACTTTACAACTTGAAAACTCTCAAGCTTCCTGTTTTTCTAAAAGAACTTAAGTTCTCTCTTTGTGATGCTGTTATAATTTCTGCACTGTTTAGCCGGTTGGAAGCCAAGGCTAAACTCCCTGGATCTAAATTACCATTACATCCCCTGTTTACTTTCTTCTTAACTGGTATGTTTTAACTCATGTTATCCTATTTTGTTCTATGTGCTTATGTGGTTAGTTTATTTCAAAATCTCAGCATGTTTATGTTTTCCATATGACTATGTGATTCTACTTAGTGATACCGTTAAAGCTAAGTTATCCTATTCTACTATGTGATTCTCAATTAGTATGTTTTAACTCCTGTTATCCTATTTCTCTTCCATGTGGTTATCTGGTTAGTTTGAAACCTCAACATGCTTCTGTTGCTATATGCCCATATGATTTCATCTAGTGACAATGCTAACTAGGTTATCTCCAGTAATATGAAATCCTATATAATCAGTTGTATGTTCCCTATTTTGTAAACATGTTATATGGTGCCAATTCTGTCTGTTAGTTCAAGTATCCTTGCTCTTTTGTTATTGCTTTAAATACTGGTACAATATCTATGTCTGAACCAATAACAGTCTATTTGAACCATATGATAAATATGGATTCTGTTTGTTCTAGGTGGAGTTTTTTTTGCAGTCCTGTAAATTGAATTTGTTTGCTCCTAAAAATCAAACCGTTTTCTAAAACTATTCCCCTATCCTTTAAATACTGTTTTCAAACTTCTACTCTTAGTTATTTAGGGTCCTACCACCCCAATGTGAGCATTGCCTAGGGTCCTTGAGACTCCTCTGAACTCTGACACATTGGGGCTGGTCTTCCAATCTTGTATGAACTGTTTTTCTAAGTAAGGTTCTGGTGTGAGCATTGCCCGGGGTCCCTGAGACCCTTGGGAACTTTGACACACCAGAAGCCTAATTTTGTGTATCATGGATGGACCACCATTATGCTTTAGATCTACTTTGCTTGAAGGCTTGGTTCCCAGGTTTATATTGGGCCTATGAAGGCTCCCTATAGTGTAATGAATTTTATAAATTATTTATTATTGGGCTGTAATATTGTAATAATCGCTGTAATAAACAGATCTGGGGTTATTAGTAAAAGTTTGAGGGGGGGGGGGTTATATATCTTTGTTCAAAGCTCGGGTAGAAATCCTTCCTATAGGTTTACTGTGTTGATTGTGTGACTGTTACTAATCATTTAGAAATTCTGCCTATATGATACTTTCTTGACTGTTTGTGATCATGCATATTAGAGACACTGCCTATAGGTCTTTTGGTAATTCTGCATTAGAATCCATGTTCTTAGGATCTACACATATTTACAATCTTAACGTGCATTAGTGATCATGCGTATAGGATCTTATTTGTGTAAATTAATAAACTTTCCTGGCAACTTGTTTAAAATTCTGCCCACATGTGATTAATAGATATCATGCTTATAGGAGACAAAAAAACCAGTTTTCTCCAATTTAGATACCATGCATATAGAAATAAAAGGAATCAGTTTCAAAACCTATAAATCATTTCTATAGGATTTAAACTAATAGATATCATGCCTATAGGGCAAATCAGTTTGTAAACTTATAAATTGATGCGTGGCTAGAATTCATGATTTTAAGCATTATATACCTTGCATTTTATGTGCTTTAATGATAAAAATACACGTCATATGTGCCTAAAGGGGTTTATTTAATGTGTTGGTGAATTGGAAACGGAATCCGAGCTAAATGAGAGCATAAACGTCGAAAAATACGCTCAAGAGTCGAAAAGGAGCGACCCGGGACAAGCCTGGCGTTAGCCAGGCATTACCCTTCAAACGCCAGGAGGTGCCTGGCGTTAGCCAGGCGTTACCCTTCAAATGCCAGGAGCTGCCTGGCGTTAGCCAGGCGTTACCCTTCAAACGCCAGCCATGGCCAGGCGTTAGCCAGGCCT